>JAVJIF010034637.1:0-103437 GCA_038442645.1 Agave tequilana
CGACTGGGTCAAGGATTAGTCGACTAGGGGTATTCTATAAGTGGACTACAAAATGATATTAGTCGACTGGTTTACTGTGTCGGTCGACTAATATCAAACAGGAGTTGGGTCAATTTCTGGACACAGGATTAGTCGACTTGGGTTTCTGGTTAGTCGACTAGTCAATGGGTTAGTCGACTTATAAAAGACTTCAAGTCGACTAATGGACCAATGAAGTGTGTGTTTGTGTCAAGGCTTTTACCATGCTATTCCACATTTACAACCCACACTCTATCAACTCTTCTTGGCACATCTTGATCATGTCGGACTCTTGATTCGTCATGTGTAAGAGCTCCAAATGAATTGATCTTCACGAACGTCTTCATCGAAATATGTTCCAACAGCAAGGAGACGTCAACTTTGTGGGAGATGATCGAATCACCACTTGTTGTTGAAATCGACACAGGGTAGTACGAGGAGTTTCTCTCTTCTGGCTCCACGAGCCCAAAGCGACGCGGCAAGACCGCAAGGTTTCTTCCTCGGAGATCACTCTCAAGTCTCTACAGAGACTTCTTCAAGAATGGCCTGCGCAAACAGTGTCATTCTGGCCGCATTCGCCCACGTGGCCTGCGTCAAAGTCTCTCACGAGACCCGCGAGGCTAACGATAATGAAGGCCAATCTCGCCGTACCTCTCCTTTCCAGATTCCTTAACTCCCGATTGCTAAAGGTTTCCAACAAACCCGTGAAGCGTAACCGGAATGCTAAACGTTGACAAAGGCGTTGCGCACGTCGACAACAGATGGAAGAAGCTGAAAAAGCCATCTGTTCAGCAGAATACAGAACGTGTGGGCTCAGGCACGCGTTTCTTCTGAGTAGCGCTGAGACTCGCGTCTCAGAACCTCAACACAAGGCTCGTGTCTCTGCATTAGAGAGCGATGCCCGTGTTTCCCAGCCAAAGCGCAAGGCCCGCGTTTCTCACAGAAACGTGAGGCTTGCGTCTCTATATCAAAACGCAGAGCTCATGAGTACCACGTTTTCTGTAACTGAACGTGAAGCCCGCGTTTCTACATTAGAATGCGAGGCTCGCGTTTCACCTCACAGACGCAACATTCAGCAACGCGAGGTCCGCGTCTCTTCTCAAAGACGCGAGACCGCGTCTTTGCGCCAAAACGCGAGACTCGCGTCTCTTCTACAGAGAACGAGCCTCGCGTCTCCAACTCAAAACGTGAGCCCCACATTTCAGAGTAATGGCACAAGACTCACGTTCACTCTCTGATGGCTAAGGTCAGAGCTGAACCCGGTAAGTCCTCATCCTCAAAGACTCAAGGCTAATCTCTTTGGTCCCCTTACAACGGATCTAAGAGACTACTTGACAAAAGAAGATGAGTGTTCATCAACTCACTCCACAATGCTGCTTGTGAACGGCTCATTACAGCGGTGCTCTTTGAATGCCACTGAAGCTCACATGCTAGCAAGCAAATAGTCGGTGTTCAACCAGTTATCAGTAGCGCCAGTCTCCCGCACTGCCAAAATCCCACACAGGAAGAGACCTTCTCTGACACGGAGTACCCTGAAGTCACCTGCAAAATATGTGGGTCCAAGCACTACGACAGATAGGATGAGGAGAAAGCAGCCGATAGTCAGCTCTGACGAGTCTGACATTGAGCCGAAAGGTGTACCAGCATACCCGTACTCGGACTGGTACAATAGCCCCAGTGGACTGCAGTGCCCTACCCTGGGGCATTGCAGTAAGCAAGGCACACTCTGCCATCATGGAATCAAAGGCCTCGAACTCTTTCGTTTAGAGAAAGAAGCCTTCGCATACATGACGGGGACCTCTGAAGAAGTGGCCAAGCGATTGGAGGAGCAGGCCCAAGTTTAGAGGGAGCAGCTCGATATGATCTGTGCCCAGTAGGAATCTATCGATATCCTTAAGCAGATGTTGACCAAGCTGCTTAAGAAGAAGAAAGAGCCGAAGACTAAATGGTATTTGAGTCGAGTGAAAGGCATCAAAGTTGATAGCTCCGCCCCCGAAGGTTCTGATGATGAGGAAGCTAACTCTTGAGAAACCCACCTAACACCTCGAGGAGGGTTCAGACGCTGGAAGGGATCACTCAAAGAGGATGAGTGAGCTGGAAAAAAACGTCTCGAAGCTCTCGCCAACCGGAAGGGCCTCAAGAAGCAGGAGTGGTCGTACCCGGCTGAGTGGATCGTGTCACGTACCTCCTAAGTTCAAAGCTCCGTCCCTACAGGCCTTCGACGGCAAGGGGTCAAGAGAAACAATACATATACTACTTCAAGTCTCAGACGGGAATGTAGTATCAAACAATGCCATCCTGGCATGCTTGTTCATCGGCACCCTGATGAGATTGCTTTTGAGTGCTTCATGAAGCTCCCAAAAGGTCTATTAAGAACTGGGGTGATCTGGTAAGCTTTCCTCATCGTTTCTTCGAAGATTACTAGGAGATACCATGCAACTCTCCTAACGACGAGGCAACGGAAAGGAGAGCCAATTAAAGTGTTGAGGAGAGATTTCAGAACCAGCGGTATGACTCAGGCACCTTGGTGGAAACATGCCGCCACAATTAAAAATCTCACTCCTAACTCAGATAGGAGTGGCTGAGAGCCCATACCTAGAAGCAGTTGGTGCAGCAAGCAGAGGAGAGCATCGCAGGGTTAAGACAGAAGAAGGCAAGCCCAGACCCGAGAAGTCGACGAGGCGCGGCGCCGGAAGCGTCTTTTCAAGCTAAAGGAAGACACACTAGCGACAGAGATGAAGTCTCCCTCTAAGCTCCAACCGGCTAGAGGTGGTAGCTCTTCAAGCCAACCACACGCCAACAAGCAGTACTCCTTCAAAGACGAGCATGTTGATTGATTATTCAAGTTACTCAACAAGAGCAACAAACTGAAGCTTCCAGAAGCTATGACGTCCTGAGGAGGTGGACAAGATTGGCAATCATTAATTACTGCTTATATCACAAGATGCTAGGGCACCCTACCAAGAGTTGCTACATCTTAAAGACATCCTCCAAGCTTTGTTGATGCAGAGGTGCTCAAGCTCTGCCCGGAGCAAAAGAAGTTGACAGCTAACTTGATGTCATTTTTTTCAGCTCCAGGTACAGCCTCCATGGCAGGAGTGGTTCCCATCCCGAAAGGGTAACTAGGGGTGATCAATATAGATCCACACCACTAGCGGGAGAAAGGTCTCTCGCACCTGTTCCTACTCAAGAAGAGACCATGTAGGTTCATCCCGACCTCATGGAAGGCTAGCAGTGGACTATTGTTACCAGCAGGAGGTCAAGAGACAAAGCAAAAGCCTCGCCTTGCAATGTGGTGTGTGCTTCCCCAGGGAAGCAGAAACTGATTCCCCTTGCTAACTGACTCCGAGGAGGAGGAGACAATCGTTCTTGTTACAGAGCCGTATGCACCGGTCATAGAAGGGACTCGTTCGATTCAGTCGTACTTGAAGAAGTACGACGAAGTGGTGGCAGTCCGTCCAAGCCGACCCAAGAGTCAACCAAGCAATCCACGAAGCAACCCGTGGAGAAGCAAAAGGAGCTTTGGTACGTCAGAACTCTCACAAAAAACAAAAGCGAAGGGATCCTCAGCACCTTATTGCTTGATGTCTTGGCTCAGCTGGCTAATATCCCAGCCAGGACTACCTTCTATGAGCTCCTGAGACTGTCCAAGTCAACAAGAGAAGCTCTTAGAGAAGCTTTAGTCGATGCTGAGTCCTTCATGGCCTGGATTCCTACTAAAACCGGAGGAGGAAGATGAAGAAAATTGCCTCCACGCCTCTCAAAATGTCCCCTGCATGACCTTCACTTCAGACGACATACAGGTTAAGGAAAAACATGATAGGCCCCTGTACTTCACAGAGTGTATTGGATCATCTGAGGTGAGCGGCATTTAGGTAGATTTAGAATCCGTGTTAAGCATCATGCCCCGCCGAATCATATAGCACTTTAGAATCCCCGCTCATCGATTGAACGCCACCCATACTACCATCTATGGCTTCAACGCCTATGGTACGCGCCAATAGGAAAGATCAAACTCAAATGCCAGATCAAGGACCTGAGATCTGAGGTGACGTGCTATGTTATTGGCGTCAATACTTCGTTAAACTTGCTGCTAGGACGACCATAGATTCATCGCAACTCCATCGTCCCCTCTACCTCTCATCAAATCATGAAGTATGTTGACGGAGATAGAAAAGTCCGAACGTTAATCGTCGAGAAGCATTTGTTTAAGGGGATAGAGAATTACTTCACAGACTCTCCTTTATCAGAATTCTCTGAAAGCAGACGAGAATCCCCAGCCAGAGGAACCAGACTTTGGTAATGAAGCTGATGTCGAGTTAGAGGCAGAAGAAGAATGTCTTTGGGAGCTGAATCCTCTTGTAATGAGCATTGATAAGCTCAATGTTAATAACACTGCCAATGATGTAAGCAAGTGGTACATTAACGAAGATTTAGATTTGACTTATTTTCTGTGTTTGCTTCTGATTGCGTACCATCAGATACTAGTACTGACATAGATAATGATCCCTGGTCGGCAATAGATGCCTTGACATCATTACAAGCACCAGTGAAATCATCTCTTATGGGGCGCGAAAATATCAGCGATGTACAAGGATCTTTCTTTGATGTCCCAGTGAAACACAAAGGTCAAAAATCAATTCTTTTTGGGAGAATCAAGTCCGAACCAGTAATTCAAGAAGACTCGGAAAGTGAGGTTGAACCTCCGCAATTCTCTCATAACGAGCAGAATGTGCTACGAATGATGGAGAATATGGGATATGACTTGATGAAGAAGTCTGGCTTAAACTTCAGCAAAGGAAGACGAACAGTGCTTCGATCTTTCGTTCCAAAAGGGAAAGCCCCTGATTATTATCATAAGACTCGGAGGGGATTATGCTATAGATCAACCCCAATCCCATCAACCTCTAAGTCTGAAGAGTCATTATACCATGACCATTCGTCAAGCACATCATCGTGGGAGTTAGATGTCAGTGTCGGCGGTATCTTCAAAGAGCTTTCGGTGAACATGATCTCAACAAGCCACCCGGAAGAAGAAGATGAAGAAATGATCCAATCAGATACAAGTCCCTGGATCAAACACCTGAACACTCTCTGGGATATTCGCTTTGAACAACGTGAACCACTTACAAAGGATAAGATAACTCATATTAATCTGGGAGATGAGGCTAACCCTAAGCCCATCTTTATAAGTGAAAACTAATCACCTGCAGAGAAAAAAGATCTAATACGTCTCGTACGAGAGTATATAGATGTCTTCGCTTGGAATTATGAAGATATGCCCGGACTTGATCCTCAAGTGGCTATGCACCGCCTAAACATTAAACCAGATGCAAAGCCTGTCAAGAAACAACAACGATGGTTCCGCCCATAGATAATGGAAGCGATTCAACCGGAAGTCAAGAAGCTCATAAACTCCGGTTCATCAGGAAGAACAACCCCTGATTGGGTAGCTAATATCGTCCCCGTCACGAAGAAGAATTGGAAGTTCCAGGTTTGTATTGATTTCCTGATCTAAATGAAGTTTGTCCTAAAGATGAGTTCCCTCTTCCAATCACGGATGTCATGATCGACAACACGTGTGGGTTTGAACGGATGTCTTTCATGGATGGATTCTCTAGATACAATCAAATTAAGATATACCCTGACGATGAAAAGCATACATCCTTCAGAACACCACTAGGGGTGTATTGCTATACTGTGATGCCCTTTGGATTAAAGAATGCAAGGGTGATATATCAGAGAGTTATGAATACAATCTTTTACGAGCATATATGCAAAACAGTGGAATGCTACGTAGACAATATTGCAGTGAAAAGTCATGCCAAAGGTGATCACATAGCAGATCTGAAGATAGTATTCGATATCATGCGGGCGCATCGATTGAAGATGAACCCCGCCAAATCTTTCCTGGGGGTAGTCAGTGGCAAGTTCCTTGGATTGTAGTGACATCCAAAGGAATCCACCTCGACCCAGAGAAAGTCTGTGCCATTTAGGAGATGCAAGCTCCAAGAAACCTTAGAGAACTTAGGGCGACTAGCCTACATCTGGAGGTTTATCTCAAATCTCTCAGGACGATGCCAACCCTTCACCAAATTGATAAAGAAAGGTGTTTCATTCATCTGGGACGATGCTTGCCAATAAGCGTTCGAGGAAATCAAGCGCGTCATGCATCTGCCTGTCCTTGCAGCTCCGGTGTCAGGAAAACCTTTTCTGATATACGTTCGAGCTATGGATCATTCTCTAGGAGCTTTACTAGCCCAGAATAATGGTCAGGGGCACGAGCAAGCAATATACTACCTGAGTAGAACCATGATCAGAGTTGAACATCGATACAATCTGACCGAGAATGAATGCTTAGCATTGGTGTTCGCTATTTAGAAGATGCGACACTACCTGGTGGGCCAAACCATGCACGTCATATCAAAAATCAATCCTTAAGATTGCTTGTGACGAAGCCATCGTCGCTGAATGGTCGATTGGCGAAATGGGCCATATTGCTTTCCCAATACGAAATGCAATTCCTGCCACAAAAAGCTATGAAGAGACAGACAGTGGCAGACTTCTTGGTTGAACATCCAGATCTAAGAACGACCAAACTTTATGAAAATCTCCAAGATGAGATCGCTGAAGTTTGCATGACTCAGACGTCTTTCGAAGAACAGGTGTGACAACTCTTCTTCGACGGCGCATCAAGAATGGGTCCTCGAGGAAATAACGTAGCGGGAGTGGGAGTAGTACTTGTCTCCTCACAGAACTATGTAATCCCTCATGCATTCTCATTAACTGAGCCGTGTTCCAACAATATAATGGAATATAACGCTCTCTGATCGGGATGCAAATCGCCGAAGAGATTGGCATTAAAAATCTCGAAGCGTACGGTGATTCAAAGCTCATCGTCAATCAGGTTCGTGGGGAGTACGAAATCCGACATGAATACTTGGTGCCCTATCACAACGCAGCCCTATCACAACGCAACCATCTACATGGCGGAGAGGTTCAGAAACTTCTACATTGACCATGTACCTCACCAGCAAAATGTGCATGCAGATGCACTGGCGTCCCTTGCTGCTTCCTTTGCTCTTCCAGCCGGAGCGACAGTGTAAGATCCCTAGTTAGTAATACAGTATTTTCAATTTTTCTAAAACATTTATTTTAATTTACTGATCATTTTTATTAATCGAGTTAATTTATTTCCCTCGTGATTATTATTATTGGATATGCAAATTTATTTTCAGATAGTATATGGTTCTTCCATTATTATTTATTGTTATTCTATTTAGTGTATCATTATTTATTACTAGTGCTCAGTAATTATTATTAGTGTTCTATTATTTTTGTAATTTAGTATTGCAAGTTGTTATTGGTATTATTAATATTATTATTTTGGTTAGGTGATGTTACTACTAATGTTGGATTATTATTTTGTAGTGGTATATTTCCCTACCCTTGATTCCTATTCATGCCATATTCTCTTGTAACCTTGTTCCTACCCGTTATCCTCCTTTACATCTAATACCCGATTACCTATTTGGATCCAACACTGTTGGCATGCCGCTAGCCTAAACCCGACCCTTATTACCTAGTCGGATCTTAACCCAATTGGATCCTAATTCAGTATACCCATTAACCCATCCTATATATAATCTCCTCAATTCTTAACCCTAAACCTAATCTCTCCCCTAATTTCCATCTCCCCATCTCCAAACCAGCAGCCGCAATAACAACAGTAGCAACCGGCCATCACCAGGGCGACCTCCTCCTCTCCTGGCCGGATCACCATCTCCAGGCCATCCCCCTCCATGTTGTCGCAACCTCTTCTTCAGGCAGGACCCCAAGCCCCGGATCCCCTCCTCCTCCGGCTGTTGCTCCCACTCGGATGGCAGGAGCACCAGCAGCCAGACCGCGCAGCAGCGCCCGCACCCCCAGTCCGAGCACAGCCCAAGGCCGACCAGCAGACCCCCTTGCCGTGTGCTGCAGCCGAGGCCTGCCGAATGTTGGCTGCTTTCTCCATAGCCCTGTGCACCTCTCCCCCTTGCTGCGCGTGCCTCTAGCCGCGACGTGCGCAGCAACCACTGCCGCCCAGCCCCTTGTGGCCGACCCTGCCACAGCCACCAAGCCCCTGTCTAAGCCGAGCTTTCCCCATTGCGTTCAAGTCATCCCCCTGCCTCTCTCCTTGGTGTTGCAGCCGAGCCCCGTGCACGCAACAACAGCAACGGCAGCAGCCCCTGATCCCCTGCCCTTCCCCTTTGCTGGGCGCGCGCGCATCCAGTGGCAACAGCCTGGCCGGCCATCACCTCCCCTGGCAGAGCCCAGCAGCCTTGGCCCTCCTCCTCCCTTGCCGCGCACAGCAGATCCGGACCCAGGCCAGGCTGCCTCCTTCCATCTCAGACCAGCCCCGGATCCAACAGAGCAGCAGGCCGACCACGGCAGCGACTCGCCCGGCGACGCGCACAGCAGATCCAGAACCAGACCAGCAGCGCAGGCAGCGGGCGAGCGGCGATTCCAGGCCCTTCCGGCGAGCGCGAGACCTCCAGATTGCAGCCAGGTCTTCCCCAGGACCCTGGCTACCGTCCTATGCAGTCCGACAGCGAAGAGCGGTGCCACAGCGACCGTAACGACGACTCGCCCGGTAACGAGCAGATTCCCCAATGTGAGTGTCTATCTCCCTCTTTCTAGTTTTTCTCTCATTTTTATATGCATTTGTTTAAAGTTGTATTTTAATGTGTATATAGAGTGGTTGTAGAACTTGTGTACTTTGTTGGGTGAGAGAGAGGAGGTATATATATGTGTTTTATTGTGTGAGAGATCAGGCGTTGATGTGCCTCTGATATCTGTCCTGGCAGAGGTATTAGTCGACTAATACCTGAGATTAGTCGACTAATCACTCTGCTAGTCGACTAATATTTCTCCCTAGTCGACTAGTATAGCTCCCAGGAATTGTTGGGTTCTCTGTTTCTCCACTGTTAGTCGACTTGACATTATTAGTAGTCGACTAACAGTGCGTGTAGTCGACTTACCCTATAGCCCTAGTCGACTTATAGACTGACCTGGAAGTGTGTAGCTCTCTGTATCTGTATCAGTCGACTTGCCTTACCCTGTCAGTCGACTTGACCTTGGTGTAGTCGACTATGCCCACTTGATTAGTCGACTACACCATCCTCTAGTCGACTTGTATATAGCCTTAGTCGACTAATATGAGTCTGTCAGCTGTGTATGGTTACTTGATGGATGGTGGACTTCACCCATGGATTATGTATTGGTTATAGATGGATTGTATGTGACTTCAAGAGATAGATGTTGGTGATAATGATTTGATCATGATAGACCTTAGATACATGTATATGTTATGGTACATAGTGTTGAAGATATCATGATAGAACTTATATGCATGAATACGTTGTGATACCGGGTGTAGGATATTATAATGATTGATCTTATAGAAGTGGTGATTGAGAATACCTATGAATCAGATATAGTTTGTCAGAGTGAGTAGACTAGTACTGATTATGGACATATGTTAGAACAACAACTATTGCATCTGATTACTCGATGTGTATTGGAACAAGATGATTATAGAAACTATTGGAATATGAATTGGTTGTAATGACTTTGGATTGATCTGGGACTTATGATAATTACATTGGATGATGACCAGTTACTGAATATGACTTTATTAGTTAAATTGTGCTAGAGATTGATGATGAGTTAGAATTATCCAGAATATATATATTCCGTTTATTGGAGCTTGACTTGCTTTGAGATGAGATTGACATTGTTGGCATTTGGGATCTGACAGATGATATGTCGTTGATGTTTAGTATTAGAAGTTGCTATTCTACATTGCAGTTGATCGAGGGCATATTGGATGTGAACTTACCTTACTAAAAGATTGTGACGATTTGATTAGTACATGAACTTATTCGGAGTTGGACTGAACTTGAGTTATGGATGATATTGGATTTACGTTCCTTATGATTAGACTTGATATGCATTAAAATGAGATTGATATATTTCATGTAGAAGACTTTCCAGATTTGATATTCTTTTACTGGTGATGACTTATTCAGATATTGATATGGTTATTGATTACTTTGATTCGTAGAAATTGAGTTATTGTGATAGTGATCTATCGAAATCAGTGATGCTGTACTTCGGATTTACCAGTTACCAGTTTATCACTTATTAGTGAGATTACTTGTTGATTATATGATGTATCCAGAGTTTATAGCAGTTATTAGTTTATCAGTTGGCGAGACTGTTGTTGATGATCATAAGATATGTACTTCAGAGTTATATGAGTTGGCAGAGATCTGTACCAGTTATAGTTGTTAGTGACACTAGTTGTTTGTGGCACTATTGTGTTAGTGGCTATATCTCCAGTATTCTATTCAGATGTCAGATATTAGTTGTCAGATATCATAGTTGTGAGATATCACAGTTGTCAGATATCAGTTATCAGTTACCAGTTGTCAGATTATCAGCTAGTATTGACATCAGCAGTTGTTGGAGATATCAGTTACTATTATATATTAAATCACATGATTGCTTATTAATAAAAGATATCATAACCCGGGAACAAGGGGTAATTGCCTGATGATGCATGTCGTGTATTTTGGGAGGATTCTTATGGTACCGAGTTGTGGGTTCCAACCATGGGGAACCAGGGTAGTACAGGCTACCCATTCAGTTGTCAGTTGTCAGGGCTATGCCCGATTACGGCGCCACACTAGTTGTCTTTTCGTGTGGGGCTGTGGTCTTCAGTTGTCAGAGCCTAGCAGCTTGTCCTGGTTCAGTGCCAGGGGTGTTAGACCGTGGTACCGGGCATGCACGGTACTCTTCCAAAACACATGCACTACATTGGCAGGCAATTACAACAACGATAACTTTGTTTGATATGTGGGAAAACGGCAGTGGTATGGGACACAGCTAAGTACTACATTAGTTAGGTTAATAATAACCAACCAGACTAGTGACATATAGGTTACACATTCAGACATCAGCTATTAGTTTACATTTGTGATAGATGACTTTGATATCAGTTGTTAGTTTACAGATGAGATAGTTGTCATTTATCTTTGTTGATATTGATATCAGATATGCTTCAGTTCAGATGTTATCATGTCATGATATTTATTTATCTTATATCTGCAGTTATTTATCATGCTATTCAGTTATATGTTATCAGCAGTTGTTCTTGATATTGCTTTATGCACATGTTTTTATGCACGAGCTATTTTCCCCTTTACACACACACACTCACCATGGTCGCGTTCTGACGACCCTGGATTTGCACGTCCAGATATTGGACGATTGGTTTCCTTTGTGCAGGTGTACGTTGAGACTGTGCTCTTTGCGAATAGCTGGAGCTTCTCCCTATTCTATTCTGGTACTTTTATCTTTCCAACTTTCGTATTATTTCCTGTTTCTTGTTATATCAGTTCAGTTGTTATTCCAATCTTGATTCATATGATATCATGCGTGGTTGCTCATATGTGGTATTGCAGTATTCAGCATTCATTACAGTTGGGATTTATTATAGCTTGTTTCAGGTTACTTGAGGCTTAGCGCGTATGCGTGAGGGATTTTCCTTGCGTATATGCGTCGCCGACTAGTGTCGCGTCTCCGCTCCAGCGTATTTTGGGAAGCGGGGCGTGACAGACAGAGAAAACACTTGTCTACAATCATGACTTGTACTATCCAAAATTCGCCCTTGAAAACCAAACGCCAACAGGAGACATTCAAGTCAAAGAAGCTCTGGAGATTTCAGCATGTCCAGAGCTCAGGGATTGACAATTCCCATACATCGACTACGCCTTCTACGGTATACAACCCGATGACCCCAAAGAGACGACCGCCATCAGAAGAAAGGCCCCTCGATTCTATTACAATGCGATCACACGAATACTGCCTCGCCGATCGCATGATGGAATCCTCATCCGCTGCCTATCACATAAAGAGGCGCATGAGGCACTTAAGGAAGCTCATGACGGTGCGTACGGAGCTCACCAGCTGGTCCGAAGCTTGGCGATCGACTCCGAAGGCTTAGATACTGCTAGCCGAAGATGATCCCTGATGCCATCACTTATGCTTAGCGATGCCACGCATGTCAGATCCATGGTGAATTCATTTATAAGGCACCAGGACATCTTCATCCTACGACCTTCCTAGCCATTTGAGATGTGAGGAATAGACGTGGCTGGTCCTATCAACGCACTTTCAGCCAAAAGACATCGGTTTATCTTAGCTATAACCGATTATTTCTCCAAATGGGCGGAGGCTATCCCTCTGAAGAAGGTGAAGACATCTGACGTGATCAAGTTTATCAAACATTACGTAATCTACTGTTTTGATGTGCCACAACGGATTGTCCACGATAATGGGCCTCAGTACGTCATCCAAGCGTTCCAGAGATTCTGCAACAAGTTCAGAATCCAAAGTGTGCCTTCGACAGCCTACTATCCAGCCGCTAACGGCCTTGCGGAAGCTTTCAACAAGACCATTGAAAACTTCTCAAGAAGTTCGTCTCAAAAAGTCAACGAGACTGGGACGACAAATTCGGTGAATGTTTATGGACTTACCGCACAACAGTGAGAACCCTGACAAAAGCTACACCATTTTCATTGGTGCACGGGTGTGAAGCCGTACTCCCGCTGGAAATTCAGATCCCATCTCTGCGCATTGCTTTGACAACGAAGATGTCGGATGAGGAGAAGCATCAGCTGAGACTCCAGGAGTTGGAACCTTGGACGACAAACGTCTACAAGCTCAACAACAAATCGAGATTTATCAAGCTCAAATTTCCAGAGCCTTCAACAAGAAAGATAAGGAGCGGACTTTCAAGAAAGGCGACCTCGTCTTGGCTGTCAAGAGGCGATGGTGATGACGCACAAGACGAAAGAAAAGTTTCAACCTAAATGGGAAGGATCGTTTGTGGTGGAGTCAGTCTACTCAAATGATACATATCACGTGATAAATTCAAAAGGCAATACACTTATGATGCCGATTAATGGCAAGTTCTTGAAGAAATTCTACCCTTGATCCTGTTAACATTAAACCTCTGATCATTAAGTCAAGTATATATGATGTTTGCAATGAATGCATTCCCCTACAATGGAATTCTCAACTGACGACTGTGCTCTACTCAACACGAGCATAATAATCCTCATTGACCAATAGCTAGTTGACTATGTTTTACTCAACACAAGCATAATATTTCTCATTGATCAACAGTTGTTCGGTTATGTTCTGCTCAACACGAGCATAATAGTCCTCATTGATCAACAACTATTCGGTGGCAAAGTGGGACCAGCGTCGACGATCAAAAATCGCTGGGGTTCTAATCGACACATAAGAAGCTGGTAAAAGTTCTAATCGGCACATAAGAAGCTGGTTAAGAGGAATGAACGGTGTGAACGGTGCATGAGAACACAGTCCAATCCTCAACAGAATTGAGCCAATAAAGGCAAGCTAACTGAGTATTAGTTTTGTCACTCTTCTTAGAGGCTATCAAAATCCAACGCCCTCAACGGCTAAGGATAGAGAAAAATATTGGCTAAGTCTAATAGAAATTCTTGATAACTCATCATGCTGAGAGGAATAACATGGCTAACCCAACTCAAATGGTAGTTGGTAAAGGCATACAAAATCCGTTGATAACTGAGAATTTGCTAAAAATCCTAAGGGGGCTTGATCTCTCCTTCCCCTCCAAAATCTCTTACCAATTCACTTCCATAGAATGGTAAACCACAAAAATACATATTCCATTTCCCTGGTGAAATGAGTACAGACTTGTCACGTTAACAATAAACCTCTGACAAGCTATTTTCCTCGATCCCTAATGGAGTCCGTCAAGTTAGCATTAAACCTTCGACAACAAAAATTTCACTAAATACCCACACAGAATCTCTCCGTTGTTGTGACATTACACCTCTAACGACAACCTCTCACCCCCTGGAAAATCAATGTTCGTCACGTTAATATTACACCTCTGACAATTCATTCTATTTTCTACCAAAATATCCTACCAATTCCCTCCCATAGAGTGGTAGGTCCACAAACTCAATCACTGTCATGTTAACACACTCTAAAAGTGAAAAGTTTCAATACTCCCCAGCAAGTACGAACTTCCACTTGTCGACTCTCTTACATAGAGTCACAAGTTCAAAATTGTCAAGTTAAAACTGCACCTCTGACAATTCAAACTTCGCTTGTCAATTCTCCTCAATAGAATAATAAGTTCTCAAAATTGCTCATATCGCAAACCAACTCTTGTCATGTTAACATTACACCTCTGACAAATACTGTTAAGTTTAATATCACAGCTCTAACAATGATCAAGTTGATGTCAAGTTCAACATTAAACCTCTGGCAGTCACTTCCCTCAGACTTCCATATCGAAGCTGAGACGAGCGATGCTAAGTTTAACAGTACACCTCTAGCATCCGGTTCATTGTTAAGTTCAACACTACACCTATGACAATGACTTTCCCTCGAGCTTCTGCATCGAGGCTGAGATGATTAATGCAAAATTCAACATTACAACTCTAGCACTCAATGTCAAGTTCAATACTACACCTCTGATATTACCCCACTGTTAAGTTCAACACTACACTTATGACAGTGGTATATTCAGTTTTCCCAACGAAACTGAAAATCCTGTGGGACTAAGTTAACATTACACCTTTAGCTCACACCCTGTTAAGTTAATATCATACCTCTAACAAGATTTAATCCAATCCGTTAAGTTAATATCACACCTCTGACGGTAAAGAAATACTCATACATCCCGGACGGGTCTAGTCTCACTTGTTATTCTCTTAAATAGAATGGCGTGTCCACTTAAAATCGTTGTTATGTTAATAGTGTTCTCTCTAATCCCAACCAAGTCTTAATTACATTAATACTAAATCTCTGATGATAGACTCAACCACAACCCCTTGCGGAGTGAAAACTTCACTTGTTAGTCTCTTCCATAGAATAACAAGTCCACTAAACTTACTCAATTACAAATCTAGCTCTCACCGTCAAGTTAACATTACACCTCGGCGGCTTTGTCCATACTTGTCATTCTCATCCATAGAATGACAAGCCCACAAAACCCGTTCGATCTCCGTCAAGTTAATATCACACCTCTAACAGCAACTCTCTTAGATTCCCTCATGGAACTAGAAACATCAAGTTTGCGTCTTGACAAAACATGAAGTATACATCCCTTCAGTAAAGTGAGAGCTGTGTCTCCACTTCGACGTTCATGTCTCTTCAGTAAGGTGAGAGCTGCGTCTCCATTTCGACGTTCGCGTCTCTTCAGCAAAACGAGAGCTGCGTCTCTACTTCGGCATTTGCGTCTCTTCAATGAATAAAGTCTGCGTCTCCACTCCAAATGAGATCTGCGTCTCTTCAATGAATGAGAGCCGCGTCTCCATTACAAATGAGGTCTGCGTTTTAAGTGTGTGAAAGTTGCGTCTCTACGGCAAACGAGAGTCGCGTCTCCACTTCAAATGAGGTCCGCGTCTCCAATACAACGTGACCTTTGTGTCTACAATAGCTGTGTGCAGTCTCTGCTTCTGCAATCAATTCAACAGTATATTGGCAAAAGCAGTTGATGATTTTCCCGGTTCAACAGTACAACAACAACTAGCTCAGAGCACCGATGAGGTCTAGACTGTGTATCTAAACACTCACAATGATCATCTATAGTGGCTTCAAAGAGTTAACAGTACACTCACGAAGACTGGGATCCAGACAAGATCAAGCTCAGAGTATCTCAGAAGATTGTCAGTCTAGTCTTGAGAGCCCATTGTCAAGAGAAAAGTCATAAGTGTTCCGAAACCCGTTCCAGTCAACTGCGGAGTTTCAAAAACTTTGGAGGGGGTTCTGTAAACTGTCTAAAAATCATTGGAGACAAGTCATCAAATGCAGAGCTCATATTTCAGACGCAAAGCTGATTCAGGCCTGCGTTCAACTATAAACGCGAGGCTAATCAAAGCCAGCGTTCAATATCAAAACGCGAGGCTCACTCAAGCCTGCATCTCAACATCAATGCAGAGCTCGCTCGAGGCCCGCATCTCAGCTTAAACACGAGGCTCACTCAAGCCTACGTCTCAGCATCAACACAGAGCTCCCTCGAGGCTCGCGTCTCAGCTTAAATGTGAGGCTCACTCAAGCCTGCGTCTCAGCATCAACACGGAGCTCGCTCGAGGCCTGCGTCTCAGCTTAAACGCGAGCTCACTCAAGCCTGCCTCTCAGCATCAACACGGAGCTCGCTCGAGGCCCACATCTCAGCTTAAATGTGAGGCTCACTCAAGCCTGCGTCTCAGCATCAACACGGACACGGAGCTCGCTCGAGGCCCACATCTCAGCTTCAATGCGAAGCTTGTGTCAAGTCTGCGGTTAGTATCAACGCAAAGCTCGCTCGAAGCTCTCATCTCAACATCAGCGCAGAGCTCAACTAAGACTGTGTCTCAGTTCAAATGTGGATGTCACCTACAACTGCGTCTTCACAAGAACGCGAGCCTGGAGCCCCGCGTTTCAACTGCAGGATAACCCTGCGTCTCAGTTGTAACTGCCCCCATTACTGGGTCAGTTACTGCCCATGTAATGACGGGAGTTAACCCCCATTATGGAGGGATTCTAGGGGATAATTTTTACCCCTGGAGCTCCCTATAAATAGCGAAGATTGCTATTGAACGAGGTTGGTGGGGAATTTTTAGTTGGTAAGCTACCATTGAACAGAGAGAGAATCCAAGGGGAGGATCAAAAGAGTCTTTACTTTTAAAAAAAAAACTTTTTTGCGTTCAAGTTTTTCTTAAATCTCTTTGAGATTTCATTCGATAGGAGTTGTGCTACTCCATCAGTAGTCCAAGAAGAGATCCCGAAAAGGCTTGACGCTCACCCGGTCAATGGAGGATAAGAATCACTCTCTATCGCCACGCAAAAAATCCGACATTAAACAAAGAGGAGATTTGAATTTGAATATCTCCTCTCTCTTGTAATTGGATTTTGAGTTATTTTAATTTTTCATTGATTTAAAGGAACTTTGCAATATTTTAAATTTTCCGACACGAGCAAGTGAAGCATTTCTTGGTTTGATGGCTTTGAATTTGGATGAGCAATGAGTACCTTTTGAGGAGCATACTCGATCAAAGGCGGCAAAATTTAATTAAAATGTTTTCTCAAAGATCAAAGACTGCAATTCTGTCTTTCATCATTGGTTCGATTTTCCATACCTGAATCAAATAGTAGTCGTGAAAGTTATCACAGGGAGAAATGTCATCCACTAAATAGTTGCAACATATTTGAGAAAGTATATCTTTTCAAGTTGTCATGATCAACTATTGTCTATAATTACCTTCTCAAATTTGTTTATTGAAACTTGAAAATCTGTAACTTGACAAAAGTTATTCTGTGCTTTTCATTTACTCTTTGATTTCATACTTCTACATGGTAATTATTCTTTCTCTAAAAAGAAAAAAGTAAACTAGTGTATATTAGACCTAACATATATTGCGAGCCGGTAAATCTTTTAGATTCTGGCGTCTAATAATTAACCTCCAGATTTTCTATTAAAAAAAAATAGAACATGAAAAACAAACAGATTAATTCTCAAACTTGTAAACAAGATTTTAACAATTTAGCCTGTAAAATTGGTTTACATCTAACAATAAAAAAAGAATAGCAAAAATTACTAAAAATTTGAGCCTCCAAAACGGCTCAGAAACCATAGCAAACCGAACCGAACCAAAATTGGTTCAGTTCGCTTTGGTTTGTCCTTTAATCGGTTTGCTTTGGTTTGATTCAGTCCTGATAAGTTTGATTAGGTTTAGAATTTTTTTAAAAAGAAACAAACCAAACCAAACCATGCTCGAACGTAGCAAAATATAAGAAACAGATTGATGTAATGCACAGGCTAAGAACCTGAGCAGCACCAGGCATCTTCATGTAACTAACATAAAACAAATCTGATCAGTGCATTTAAGTTCTTGAAAATGTTTGCACCCAAGATTGCATGAAAGTTTTGTCCAGCATGTGGTCAATTTCAGCATGAACAGGCATGTGCTTTTTACTCAATCACCAAATACAAACATATTATTTGCTTAGAAGTCCAGCATCCACAGATGTTCTAGACATTGAAGAATAGAACGAGTAATATGGCTGTTTATGTTATGGTGTATTAGGGCTGGACTAATGATGGCAATTAATATGTTTGTTCAGAATCAAAAAAAATCTTTTTTTAAAAAATAATTTCAAAAATAGACATCTCCTAAAACGATTTCAAGAATAGACTTCTGGCAGGTCACGTCAGCGTCACGTTGGTATTGGCCGCCAGTGTTGCGTTGGCGCTGGCGGGATTTTTTTGGCTCGCCCAAGGTTGCTGAATCTATACTTTTTTTCACCTGTGTTCGATCGACCAGGGTTGCCAACCCGATCTACTATAATTTTTTGTTTTTTGAGTTTTGGGTTTGGCCGAGTTGTCAATCCCGACCAAGCCAAATACAATTTTTTAAAAAAAATTATGAGCCGCTTGCAAGTGAAGGTGTAATTTTTTTAAAAAAATAATGTGTTTTTTTTTCTTGACCGGGGTTAGCAACTCCGGTCAAGTCATGTATGAGGCCAAGCAAGTGAACGTTGTTTAATTGAAATTTGGAGGAAAGTTCGGCTGGGGTTGGCAATCACGACCGAGCCAAAAAATTTCGACGGGTTGCCAAAAAGCCCTCCACCAGCGTCAGCGTCACACTGGCGCCCAGTGCTGAGCCTGACAGATACCTATTCTTGGCATTATTTGTGAGAGAAGTCTATTTTTGAAATTATTTTAATTAATGGGTTTTTTTTAAAAAAATTGCCCAACAGACTATTAAATTTTGATCAGAATCTTGACATGAAAACGCCATTTCTCAACGCAAAACCTCAGCCCAAACTATAACTCGTAACCAAATTATCAAATAATTTGCAATATGACGAATTCCGAAAAAAAAAAAATCAAAGGAATTCTCAAGGATTCTCACCTTGTCATCAAGGGCAATCTTCAGCGGAATGCTCCTCCCCTTCTGCTTCATCTTGTACAGTCTCTTCCCCAGCATCACCGCCCCCACGATCGCCGCCGCGATCGAGATCGACCACACCGGCCTCACCCTCAAAACCCACACCTTCAGTATCTCCAGCGGCATCCTCCACCAAACCCTCTCCCCTCCCCCATCCCCACCTCTCCCCACACCCTCCTCCGAGCTCTCACCTTTCACCGCCTCACCGCCGCCCAACTCCTCCTCCTTCTCAACCCCCAACCCCTCGCTCTCGTCCGCCACAGATCTCGGCCCCTCCGACGACACATCGGACCAGAAGCTGGTGGAATTCTTGACGGGGAGGTCGAGCTGCCCCTTGATTGGTACCTGGAGTCGGAATCGGGGTCCAGCCAGCTAGGGTTGTCGGAATCGATGCTGCCGGAGTCGGCCTCGTCCTCGGACTGCTGCGGCCTGAATTTGATGGGGTTGAGAGAGAAGTAGTCGGATTTGATGGCGCCGTCCTCGGAGTCGTGATCGATGGGTTCGAGGGGTTTGAGACTGGGGGTTAGCGGGTCGGAATCGCTGAGCAGTTCCCAATCCTGGAGATCGATTGGGGCCTCCATTGAATTAAATTAAATTGAGAGAGAGAATAGAGAATAAAAAATTGGAAATTTGAGGATTCCTTTTTGTTTGTTTTAGAAAAGGAGAAAGGATACGTTCTGTACGAGAGAAGGAGAGTGAAAGCATAGCTTGCGAACGAGGTAAAGGTACAACAAGAGAACAAGAGAAGGGGGACAGGTGTCCTTTCGTAGAGAGAGATTTTTTTTTTTATGACAATTCAATCTTTTCTTTTTTTCTTTATTGTTTATTTAGACCATCACTTTTATCTTATTCATATTTTTCTAATATTTAAATGATTTGAAATTGGTATATTGTACAAACCCATACTTAAAAGAGGCTTTGGCATAACCTTTTTATATCAAATCATAATTAGGAAAAAGCCTTCATAATTTTATTCGTTGTAGTCATTTTTTTTAAGTAAGAATGTGCGCCCATGTGTCAAGCACTGAAGCGCTCATCAATGGCGATAGTCAAAAATGTCCTAAGTAATCATTTCAAAAAAAACAGACCGCTTCGAAAATGCTCTATTTTTAAGGATTGCGACTATGATCGCAGTCCTCACAAAATGATCACAGTATAAAAGACAGCGACTATGATCGCAGTCCTCACAAAATGATCGTAGCCTAATTTCTGAGGATTGTGATCATGATCGCAGTCCTCATAAAATGCACTATTTATGAGGACTGTGATCATGATCACAAAAAAAATCATGTTTTTGAGTCTTTATATAATTGCGAATATGATCACTGTCTTCTTTAATACGACTACGACCATGATCGCAGTATTCAAAAAAATGTCCTATATTTGAGTCTTTATGAGGACGGCCACCATGATCGCAGTTCTAAAACGTTGTGCTCACAAAATGTCCTATTTTTGAGGTTTTGTGAGGTGATCACAGTTCTCACAAAATATCTTATTTCTCAATCAACCCTCACAGAATTCACCACAAATACGAACAAAACGAGATCTGCAAAAAGGTCGATCCAAAAGAAAAAATTCCAGGCCCGTGAGGGGGGCGGGGCCCCCTTTCAAACCCCACAACGACCGAACCGCGCAGGTTGGCCCACGAATTACTCTGTGTCGAAGTCAAAGTTAAAGGGTGAGCAACGTTAGGTGCAATGGGGAAGGGTAGAATAGAAAATGAAAATATATAAACAAGTAGTGGTTTGGAGAAATCAGTTTTTGCTGACGTAGATGAGGCTGTAGCGAATCCAATTATGATGTTGAGTTTTTTTCTAATTATGATGTTAAGTGCCTGTAGCGAAATATTCCTTTAGAAAATAGGAACTACTTCTGTTTTCTCTTTTTTTTTTTCCTATTTTTATAGTTATTTGCAAATATGAAAATCATTATTCACAATTGTTCTTCTGCTGAAGTCCAATTTAAGTAACACATTGATTTATGAGAGGTGACAAAATTCAAGATTGGGACAAAAGATAAAGAAAAATTATTCTCTTGATTTATCTAAATTGTAGTGTCTTTAAGAAAAGGGAGTTATTTTTACTTCCTATGGCATAAATTTTGAGCGTAGAAAAGACTAAATTATGATAAATTATCAGCTAAATTACATTAAAATACATCAAACTTTTATCAATGTTGCATATATATATATATATATAATATATATATATATATATATATATATATATATATATATATATATATATATATATATATATATATATATATATATAGGGCTTACTGTATCTCAGCCTGCAGGCTGAGAGAGTTTCTCAGCCTGCGGGACGTGGCTGAATATTGGCCACACATCGGTCGCAGAGTGTGGGCGCCAAAAAAATCAAAAAATCCCGCCTAAACAATCGTGAAACAAATTGACAAAAATACCCCTTTTATATGACGACTGCGACTTCTAGCATTGAAAAGTAGAAAAAATATTCCATGGTCGCATACTTAATACAGAATAAAGAATACCAGAGGAAACATGCTATCGTATAGCAATGCGACCTCCTTCAGTACTGCGACCATAGTCGCAAACTTCTTTCTCATTACGATGGTGATAACGAGGATTAGAAGTTTAAAAAAATTGTATTTTGTTTTTTTTTAAATATATAAATCTGTTTTCTAAAGTTAATTGTGTGAATTATATTTTTTACTACTATGTCTTAGTTGAAATGCTGTACAATTGTTACAAACCTTCATTTTAAATATTTTACGCTAAACGAATATACTGCGACCATGGACGCAGTTAATAATTATATTACTTCACCCTTATAAATTTTTAAAATGAAAGGTTGCGATATTGGTTGCAGTTGCTGGACGCAGACTTAATAAATACACTGCGACCTTGGTTGCAGTTGCTGGACTTTAGTCTTAATCAACAACAACACTGCTACCTTGGTCGCAGTTTCTGACCGTAGTCTTAATAAAATAAACTGCGACCTTGATCGCAGTTGTTGGTGTTTAGTCTTAATAAAATACACAGCGACCTTGGTCGCAGTTGCTGGTCTTTACACTTAATCAACAACATCACTGCGACCTTGGTCGCAGTTGGTGGTCTTTATAAATAATCAACAACAACACTGCGACCTTGGTCGCAGTTGATGGCCGCAGTCTTAAAAAAATAATCTGCAATCTTGGTCCGTCACCGCAGCAGTCGCAGTCTTTGGTCGCAGTGTCGACCCTGGTCGCAGTAGTTACTGTTTGCAATGATCTTATGCGACCTTGGTCGCAGTGTCATCTATGGTCATAGTTGTTTTGTTTGCAATGCATGGCTGCGATCAAGTTCGTAGTTTATTAAAAAAAACAAATATGCTTTTTATTTATGTCCAGACATTTATCTCCAGGCATGTGAATATGATACAAAACGCTCTGTTATACAATAAGATTGAGTGTTACAATATAGCAGTACAAAGAAGACTAAACATCAAAAGAGCCAAGAAGACTAAACATCAAAAGAGCCCTTGTTGACTAAGAGCAATCTTCTTCTTGAGGTCTGGTGGCAGCAGAATCCTCCGATTCCACCTGACCCTCCAAAGTGGCGGGATACGATCTTTCGTTGATGAACATCTCTTCACCAGAAGGTTATCCAGTGAGCATAGAGTTTCCTCGATGTCACTTCTGGGGTAAGAGAGGAGGTTTTGAGACCTCACAGGGAATGCTACCCACCACTATATCCACCACATCCCCCGCCGCCATACCCACTCTGAACATCAATTATCAGAAAGCTTGACTGGTGCATCAAGTCAGAGCAGATCTCGGTGAGGCTTAAGTCCTCGTCAGGGATCATGACTTCTTCCCTTGTGAACGACGAGGACCATTGTAGGCTGTCCAAAAGTTACTGGAGGACAAGCCATTGAAAAGCAAAGTTTCAAGCTCTAGACGCGAGGGACTATCAACCGCGTCTCAGCATCAAGGCGCGTCGGCCTGACACCCGCGTCTCAGCATCAAGGCGCGCCGGCCTGACACCCGCGTCTCAGCATCGAGGCGCGTCGGCTTGATGCCCGCGTCTCAGCATCAAGGCGCATCGGCCCGAAACCCGCGTCTCAGTTATAACCGCCTTGGTTAAGGGACCAATCACTGCCTACACGTAAGGGAAACCAGCTCCCATCGTGGCGTGTCTTTAGCAGGCACGTGGGTTAGTTACCGCCCATGTAGGGGGGAAGTTGGCCCTCATTGTGGAGCGCTTTTAGGGGGGCACGTTCACCCCCTAAGACCTCTATAAATAGCCCCGTCGCTATGAAAAAGAGGTCGGACTTTTGGCAATCAAAAAGAAGGAGAAGAGGACAACGGAGAGATCATCAACAGAGAGAGAACTCGACTCTTCAAGCTAGCTTGCTGCGTACAAGTTACTCTTCGCTTACCTTCTCTTTTAGAGTTTTGGTAGACGGAGCTGAGTTACTCTTTCTACCGGCCGAAGAGGAGATCCCTGAAAGACGGTCATCCGGTCAACGGAGAACAAGATTCACTCTCCACCGCCACACGAAGAACCCAGCTTTAAACAAAGGGGGGATTCAAGATTCAATATCCTCCCTCCCTTGTAACCGGAAGGAACAGTTGTTGTTGTAATCCTTTTCATTCGATTCAAGGAAAACTTTTACTGCAATTCATTGTCTCTCTCCTTTCCCGGGTCATACAAGAGATGGCGACTCCGCTGGGGACAACCTTCGTTACTGACGAACAGGTAGTGGCGCAAGATGACGTCCACCATGAGGGAAAAATGGTCGAATCGCTCATTGTCGAGTTCGACCAGGCGAAGTACGAAGAGTTCCTCTCTTCTGGCTCTAAGAGCCCAAAGACCCGCATCTGCCGCCGGGTCTCAACGGGGAATGGCCTCGAGTCCCGATCTGTGGCTCTCTCGAGCTCCCCTGCTGCCGACTGTGCCAAGCAAGAGACGCGCATCAACGCCTCTCAGAAGGCCCGCGTGGTCCCAGGCACATCTGCCTTTGCGACCAACCGCGTCGCACAGAACACCTGCGTCAGCGTCTCTTAGGAGATCCGCGTGGTCAAAATCCCTGGTGGCCAGCATCAGGATGTCGTTGGTCTCTCTCTACCTCCTCGACGCAATCGAAACGCTGAGCGTCGACAGAGGAGACGTGCGCGTCAGCTGCAAGTTGGAACCGTCGGTTGTCCAACTGAGGCTGGACGCGACGTACAATCGCGCGCCTTGCCCGCGCCGCGTCCGGTACGTGAAGTCCGCGTTTGGCGTCCCAAACGCGAGATTCCTTCAGTTAGGTCCTCCGAGGACCAACTCATCAAACGCCAAGGTGAGACCTCTACGCCTCGTCAAGCACAAGAGGCACGAGCCCATAGGCGTGGGGCCCAGCAGCCCATCCTCTCTCAAGCGTCTCTGCCCCGACGCACCAAACAACAACGCGACACTCGCGTCTCATCTCAACAGAGACGCCAGACGCGCGTTCCACAGCCGCGACGCAAAAACTGCGTCCCTGAAGTTTGCGTCCAGACTGTGCAGCACATGGATGCCTCCCGTCTTCGACGTTGCAAGGTTGATCTTTTCAATCCCCCTCCCGTGGATTTGAGGGATTATCTGACGAAGAAAAGAAGTGCCAATCAGGCCACTTCGTCGTGTTGCTGCCAACGGCTCATCCATATGCTCACTGAGTGCCGTTGTGGGTCAGGCGTGCACCAGCAGTCTTTAGTCAGACAGCTGACCCTGATTCCTCCGTCAGCTAAAAGAAGACGCTCCCACAGAAGGAGAACCTTCTCTGACGTTGAGTACCCGGAGCTCACTGCGAATATGACAAGTAGGAGCAAGGGAAAACAACTTGCAGTCAGCTCAGACGACTCCGCGTCTGACTCTGAACCGGAAGGAGTGTATCGACACACTCGCACCCGGACTGGGGCCATTCCCCCAATTAATTATAATGCCTTAGCCCACGGCATTAATGATTCCCACTCCGCTGTAGCGGAATCAAGGGCTTCGAACTCTTCCGTCGAGAAGGAGACCTCCGCCTACATGACAGGCGCTCCTGAGGAGACGACTAAACGTTTGGAGCAGATCCAGAAGGCACAAATGGATATGATTCTTGCTCAGCAGGAATCTATCAACTCCCTCAAGCAGGCAATTGCACAGCTGCTCGAAGACAGGAGGAGGTCCCCTCCTAAAAAGTCAAAGGGCAAAGCGAAAAAGGGAGAAAGCTCATCTTCCAAACCTTCTGAGGAGACGCGGCGATCTACCTCCGGCTTGTCCAAGTCCTCGTCGCAAGTAAAAGGCGACCAAGACCAGGGAAAGGCTCATGTTAAAAGAATGAGTCAACTGGAGCGACGCCTCGAGGCCCTTGCTAATCGCAAAGATCTCCAAGAAGTAGGAGTGGTCCGGCCCTATCCGGCTGAATGGGATTCAGTCCCGTACCCTCCTAAGTTCAAGGCTCCAACCCTCCAAGCATTTGACGGGAAGGGTCCCCCAACCAGCATATCTACTACTTCAAATCCCAGACCGGGAATGTAGTGGATAATGATGCTATTTTGGCGCGCCTGTTCATTGGCACCCTAAAAGGGTTAGCCTTTGAATGGTTTATGAAGCTCCCAGAAGGTTCTATCAAGAACTGGGGCGATCTGGAGAAGCTGTTCTTAACACGCTTCTTCGAGGATGACTCGGAGGTCACAATGCCTACCCTTCTAGCTACCAAACAGCGGAGAGGGGAGTCTGTCAAATCTTTCGTGGAAAGATTTCGAAACATGGCCCTCCGGTGTCCAAGCGGTATGACCCAGGCCACCCTGGTGGAAACATGCCGCCACAATCTCCAAACCTCACTCCTTGCTCAAATAGGAGTTGCTGAAAGCCGCACCTGGAAGCAATTAGTCCAACAAGGTGAACAGGCTGAGGAGATTGTCGCCCGCGTCTGAGCGGAGGAAGGTAAGCCTAGGCCGGAAAGGTCGACAAGGCGTGCGCCGGACACATCCCTCCAAACAAAGCGGAAGGATAATTTGGCCACGGAGACCAAATCTCCCGCCAAACCTCAAACAGGCAAGGCAAGTGGCTCTTCAAGCCAGCCACGCGCCAACAAACAATATTCCTTCAAGGAGGAACATGTCGATTCGCTCTTTAAACTACTCAACAAGAGCAACGACTGAAGCTCCCTGAAGCTCGACGCCCAGAGGAAGTCGGCAAGACCGACAATCCCAACTACTGCATGTACCACAGAATGTTGGGACATCCCACCAAAAGCTGCTACGTCTTCAAGGACGTCCTTCAAGCTCTGATTGATGCAGAGGTGTTAAAACTCCGACCAGAGCAGAAGAAGGTGACGGCTAATGTGACGTCAGCTCTCCAGTTCGGGAGACAACCTCCAACGCCTGCAGTGGTAGCTCCTATCCCAAGAGGAGAGCTGAGAGTGGTCAACACAGACCCTCACCAGCAGCAAGAGAAAGGCTTGGTACCCGTCCCTACACCTCAAGGGGAAATTATGTGGGTCCACCCTGACCTTGTCAATGAACAGTAATGGACTACTGTGACCAACAGGAAATCCAAAGGTAAGGCGAAAGCCTCATCCTGCAATGTGGTAGGTGCCTCCTCTCGAGAAGCGGAGACTGATATCCCTTCACTGACCGACTCAGAGGAGGAAACGATAGTCCTGGCCGCAGAGCCCAACCAACCGATGGCGGGAACCCGTTCAGGACAGGCGTACTTGAAACAGTACGGCGAAACGGCAGAAGTCCCTCCACAACCAACTGCGGAGCCAGTCAGGCCCTCCACAAAGCCACCTGTGGAGAAGCAGAAGGGGACTCGATTTTCTAGAGCCCTTCAAAAGGGCATTACGGAAGGATCTACGCCACCTTACCGCTTTGATGTCCTGGCTCAGTTGGCCAACATTCCGGCACGCATTACCTTGTATGAACTTCTTAGACTATCAAAGTCGACCAGGGAAGCTCTGCAAGAAGCTCTGGCAAATGCTGAGGTCTTCATGACCCAGGTGCCGAAGGAGGAAGATGTAGAGCATTGCCTCCACACCTCCCAGAACGCCCCCTGCATCACCTTCACGGCAGATGATATGCAGGTGAAAGGGAAGCATGATCGACCCTGTACTTCACAGGGTATATCGGATCGTCTGAGGTGAACCGCATCCAGGTAGACCCAGGGTCCGCGTTGAGCATCATGCCTCGCCGGGTCATGCAACATCTCGGCATTCCTACCCATCGTTTGAGCCCTACCCAGACGACTATCTATGGGTTCAATGCCAACCAGACCCGTCCGATGGGGAAGATCAAGCTCAAGTGGCAGATTGGAAGCCTCAAGTCAGAGGTGACATGCTACATCATCGATGCCGACACTTCCTACAATCTGTTGCTAGGACGACCGTGGATTCACCGCAACTCCATCGTTCCCTCCACTCTCCACCAAGTCATGAAGTACATTGACGGGGGTAGAAATGTGCAGACATTGATTGCCGAAAGGCATCCGTTCAAGGGGGTCGAGAATTATTTCACCGACTCTTTGCTGTACCAAGATCCGGGGGAAGCGGATGAAGCCCCACAACCAGAAGAGCCAGACTCTGGTAATGAGGCTGACACTGAGCTTGAGAAAGAAGAGTGCCTGTGGGAGTTAGAACCACTTGTAACGGGCACTAATAAACCCGATGTCGATAATACCACCGATGATGTAGGCGGTTGGTATATTAATGAAGATTTAGATTTTGCGTATTTTTCTGCGTGTGCTTCTGATTCAATACCGTCAGACACTAGCACTGATATAGATGACGATCTCTGGTCGGCAATGGGTGCCTTGACATCATTGCATGTACCAGTGAAATCGTCCTTCGAGACATACCAAGACAATGATAATGCACAAGAATCTATATTCATGGTTCCAGCGAGACGGAAAGGCCAAAAACCAATTCTCTTTGGGCGAATTTCGTCTGAACCAACGCCCCGCGACGAATCGGAAGGCGAGGAGGAATCACCTCAGTTCGATCATTATGAACCAAAAGCACGCAAAATGATGAAGTGCATGGGGTACGATCTAACCGACAGACCCGGGTTGAACTTCGGCAAAGGAAGGAGGACGTTGCTTCAATCCTTTGTGCCAAAAGGGAAGACCCCCGATTATTATCATCGGACACGCCGGGGGTTGGGCTATGTATCAACTCCGGTTCCATCAGCCTCCGATTCTCAAGAATCGTCGAGCAACAATTATTCTTCAGACACATCATCCTGGGAGTCAGATGTCAGTGTCGGCAACATCTTCAAGGAACTTTCAGTGAACATGGTTTCGACAAGCCACCTCGAAGATGGAGATGAAGAAATGATCCAATCCGATACAGATCCTTGGATCAAACATTTAAATGCTCTTTGGGACACCCGCTTTGAACAGCGCGAGCCACCCACAGAAGATAAGATTGTTCAGATCAACCTAGGAGATGAGGCTAACCCTAAGCCCATCTTCATAAGTGACGGCCTGTCACCTTCGGAGAAGAAAGATCTAATATCTCTTGTACAAG
Organism: Agave tequilana; assembly: GCA_038442645.1. Taxonomy (NCBI): domain Eukaryota; kingdom Viridiplantae; phylum Streptophyta; class Magnoliopsida; order Asparagales; family Asparagaceae; genus Agave; species Agave tequilana. Next base: position 28,553 of record JAVJIF010034637.1, read on the forward strand.
AGTATATAGACGTCTTCGCCTGGAATTATGAGGACATGCCAGGACTTGATCCTCAAGTGGCTATGCACCGCCTCAATATCAATCCGGACGTAAAGCCTGTCAAACAACAGCAGCGACGGTTTCGCCAGAAATAATGGAGGCAATTCAATCAGAAGTCAGAAAACTTATTGATTCTGGCTTCATTAGGGAAGAACAACATCCTGACTGGGTAGCCAACATCGTCCCCGTCTCCAAGAAGAACGGGAAGATCCGGATCTGCATCGACTTCCGTGATCTAAATGAGGCTTGTCCCAAAGACGAATTTCCATTGCCAATCACAGACGTTATGATTGACAATACTTGCGGATTCGAGCGAATGTCCTTCATGGACGGGTTCTCAGGATACAATCAAATCAAAATGTATCCTGACGATGAAAAGCACACCTCCTTCAGAACACCATTGGGGGTTTATTGCTATACCGTCATGCCCTTTGGACTGAAAAATGCAGGGGCAACATATCAAAGGGCCATGAATGCCATTTTCCATCAGCAAATACGCAAAACGGTGGAATGTTATGTTGATGACATCGCGGTAAAAAAGCCGCACTAAAGGTGATCATATAGCAGACCTGAAGGTGGTCTTCGACATCATGCGGGTTCATCAATTGAAGATGAATCCCACAAAGTCCTTCCTAGGGGTGGCCAGTGGCAAATTCTTAGGATTTGTTGTAACATCCACCGGAATTCACCTAGACCCAGAAAAAGTCCGCGCTATCCAGGAAATGTAACCCCCGAGAAATCTCAAGGAACTCAGGGGATTGCAAGGACGATTGGCATACATCCGTAGGTTTATCTCAAACCTCTCCGGAAGATGCCAACCCTTCGCTAAGCTGATGAAGAAGGGTGTCTCATTCATTTGGGATGACGCTTGCCAAAAAGCGTTTGAGGAAATCAAGCAATACCTCACCCAACCACCAGTCCTTGCAGCTCCAGTATCCGGAAAGCCGTTTCTGGTGTACGTCTGAGCAATGGATCATTCTTTGGGAGCTCTACTAGCTCAGAATGACGATCAGGGACGTGAGCAAGCAATCTACTATCTGAGTAGAACAATGATCGGAGCCGAACATCGGTATAACCCGATCGAGAAGGAATGTTGGCACTAGTGTTTGCTATCCAGAAAATGCGACACTATCTGGTAGGCCAAACTATAAACGTCATATCAAAAGTCAACCCCTGAGGTTACTTATGACTAAAGCTTCATCGCTAAATGGCCGACTGGCAAAATGGGCCATATTGCTCTCCCAATATGAGATGCGCTTTTTACCACAAAAGGCCATTAAGGGACAAGCAGTCGCAGATTTCCTAGCTGAACACCCAGATCCGAGGGCAGCCAAAGTCTACGAGGATCTCCCAGATGAAGTTGCTGAAGTCTGCCTGACTCAGACATCGTTCGAAAGTCAAGTCTGGCAACTTTCTTCGACGGTGCATCAAGAACAAGCCCGAAGGGACACTTAGTAGCAGGGGTGGGGGTAGTACTTGTATCCCCACAAAATTATGTGATTCCCCGAGCTGTCTCATTAACTGAGCCTTGTTCCAACAATGTGGCGGAGTACAACGCTCTTTTGATTGGGATGCAATTCTCCGACGAGATTGGCGTTAAAAATCTCGAGGCATACGGCGACTCCAAGCTCATCGTCAGCCAAGTTCGCGGGGAGTACGAAGTCAGACATGAAGACTTAATACCCTATTACAACGCGACTATCCGCATGGCCGAGGGGTTTACAAGCTTCTACATCGACCATGTACCGCGCAGGCAAAATGCGCACGCAGATGCACTCGCATCCCTGGCTGCCTCCTTAGCTCTTCCAGCTGGAGCAATGGAGAAGATATTCGTCTACAGTCACGACCTGTACTGCCCGAGAAATGCTCTCAAGGATTATCAGGAGTCAACGGGAGGTCGTCACCGCGAAGAAGCACTTGAAGTATCAACCGGTCTAGAGCTTAAAGACTGGCGATTCCCCTATATCGACTACGTCTTATACGACATCCTGCCTGAAGACACCAAAGAGGCGGCTGCCATTCGAAGGAAAGCCCCCAAATTCTATTACAATGCGATTACACGAACATTGTATCGTCGATCGCATGACGGGATCTTGCTCCGGTGCCTCTCACCAAAGGAGGCTCAAGAGGTATTGAAAGAAGCCCACGACGGCATGTGTGGAGCCCATCAACCTGGCCCAAAACTGGCACATCGACTCCAAAGATTGGGTTACTACTGGCCCAAGATGATTGCCGATGCCGTCACTTATGCCAAGAGATGTCACGCCTGCCAAGTGCACGGCGATTTCATCCATCAAGCACCAGGGTACCTCCACTCTACGGCCTCTACCTGGCCATTTGAAATGTGGGGCATGGACGTAGTTGGTCCTATCAGCCCACCATCATCAAAAGGACATCGGTTCATTTTGGCAATAACCGATTATTTCTCCAAATGGGCCGAAGCCATCCCTTTGAAGGAGGTCAAATCGTCGAACGTGATCAAATTCGTGAAACACCATGTTATTTACCGTTTCGGCGTACCTCGGCGAATTGTCCACGACAATGGGCCTCAGTTCATCAGCCAGGCTTTCCAAAGATTCTGCGCTAAGTTCAGAATCCAGAGTGTGTCCTCAACGGCATACTATCCTGCCGCTAATGGCCTCGCAGAAGCTTTCAATAAGACTATTGGCAAGCTTCTCAAGAAGTTCGTCTCAAAAAGTCAACGAGACTGGGACGACAAGTTGGGTGAATGCTTATGGGCTTACCGCACAACCGTGCGAACCCCAACTAAAGCTACGCCATTTTCTTTGGTCTATGGGTGTGAAGCCGTACTCCCACTAGAGATCCAAATTCCATCTCTACGCGTCGCCTTGAAAGCGGAGATGATAACAGAGGAGAAGCATCGACAGCGACTCCAAGAACTGGAGGCCTTAGATGATAAGCGTCTGCAGGCCCAACAGCAAATCGAGCTCTACCAAGCTCGAATTACCAGAGCCTTCAACAAGAAAGTTAAAGTGCGAACTTTCAAGAAAGGCGATCTTGTCTTAGCCGTCAGAAGACCCATGGTAATGACGCACAAGACAAAAGGAAAATTCCAACCCAAATGGGAAGGACCATTTGTAGTGGAGTCAGTCTACTCAAATGGGTCATATCGCCTCATAACCCCGAATGGCGATACACTTATGATGCCGATCAATGGCAGGTTCCTGAAGAAATACTATCCTTAGATGGTATTCTTCAGCTGATCAAGTTAAAAATACACCTCTGATCAAAACGAGAAGAGCTTCTTCATTAATATCCGACGCCCCCGACGGCCAAGGATAGAAGAAAATGTTGGCTGTTAAGTCCAACATAAGTCTTCGACAACTCATCATGCTGAGGGGAATTGCATGGCTAGCCCAACTCAAACGGTAGTTGGTAAAGGCACCTCAAATCCGTTGATAGCTGAGGGTTTGCTAAAAATCCTAAAGTGGACTTGGCTCCACTCTTTCCTCCAAATCCCCTACCAATTCTCATCCACAGAATGGTAGATCTACAAAATACAACCATTACGAAGTTAACACTATACCTCTGGTAATGGAACTTTTCAATATTCCTTGTCGAGTACAAGTTTTGTTTGTTAACTCTACACGGAGTATCAAATTTTCAAATCCGCCAAGTTAATACTACACCTCTGGCACTTCAAAATTTTCACTTGTCAATTCTCATCAATAGAATGACAGGTCCTCAAACTACTCTTACCATGAGTCAATCTTTGTCAAGTTAATATCACACCTCTGACAAGTTACTGTTAAAGTTTAACACCACACCTCTAAACAGTAATCAAGTTTCTGCCAAGTTTAATATTACACCTCTGACAGTCACTTTTCTTCAGACTTCCACACCGAAGCTGAAATGGATGATGCTAAGTTAACACCACACCTCTAGCATCCAAGTCATTGCTAAGTTCAACAATACACCTATGGCCATGACTTTCCCTCGGACTTCCTTATGCAAGCCGAGATGACCAATGCTAAGTTCAACATTACACCTCTAGCATTACCCTCACTGTCAAGTTAAACATTACACCTATGACAGTGACACTTCTGAGTTAAGTTAATATCACACCTCTAACTCGCATCCTTGTCAAGTTAACATTACACTTCTGACAAGACCACTTCCAAACCGTTAAGTTAATATCACACCTCTGACGGTAACAAGCTTTCCTAGATTCCCCACGAGTCTAGCTTCACTTGTTATTCTCTTCAACAGAATAACAAGTCCACTAAAAAAAAAAAAAAAAAAAAACATTGTTAGGTTAACACTACACCATCAACAGTGTTTTCATCAAATCCCCAGTTGAGCTTAATCAAGTTAATCCCAAACACTTGATGAGAGTCCACCTTCCCTGGGGGTACCAATTCTACTTGTCGCTTTCTCTTATAAAGTGGCAGGTCTACCAAAAATTATTTCATCTCTGTCAAGTTAATATTACACCTCTGACAGTACTGTGAGAGTTCCTGAAATAGGATCTTTCCCTCCAAAGTTTGACTTGTTGAGATTATCATCATAATTTTGACAAAGTCAGAGATTCTTTGCTTCTATGGGTCTAAGACAAAAAGTTCAAGACAATGAAAGAGGCAAAAAAAAAGAAAAGTGTCACTTTTATTTATTTCCAAACATATGAAAGTGATACAAAATGCTCTCTTATACAATAAGATTGAGTTACAATTAAGGAGTACAAAGAAGTCCCTCTCTCTCTCAGAGGTTGCACTCACTCCTTGAAGCCGCTTCTAATTCCAAGTGCGCGATGTTTTGTGGCTACAATAGAGGCTGATTACACCACGATGCATGATGTAAACATCGAAAGAGCCCTAGCTGACTAAGCTAAGAGCAATTGTGTTTTTGAGATCGAACGGGGGTCTTGAGGTCCGGTGGCAGCAGAAAGCCCTGCAACCCTTCATTCATAAGCGTCGCTCTTCCACCAGAAGGCCATCCAGCAGACATGAAGAGTCCTTGATGTTACTTCTGGGGTGGGAGAGGAAGAGGATCCTATCCGCCACCACAACCGCCGGAACCCCCTCGCCGCCATACTCACCCTGACCATCCCTTGCCAGCAGGCATGAATGGTGCAGTAGACCTGAAGAGACCTTGGCGAACGTCGATTCCTCGTCAGGGATATAATATATTCCCTTGTGGACGACGATGACTATAATATATTCCCTTGTGGACGAACATCGAACAAGTCCGCTGGCTGAAATATTCCTCCAGGGCCCCAACGAACCTGAAAAAGGACGATCAAGCTTACCTGCAGGGAATAAACAGAGGAGTTAAAAATCTGCAACTTAGTATACTTCAAAGAAAACTAGGTGACAGACGCGGCTATTGCCAAAGACTACAAACGCGGGAATGATCCGCGCAGTGAGTTGTCAAAGACTGCGCAGCAAACCAAATCCCGGCGGTGACAGAAACAGACGCGAATCAGAACTGTGAAACACACAGGATTCAAACGCAGCCTCATCTTACGCCTGCGTTTAAAAGCACAAGACGCGAGAAACTTCAGACGCCGAAAATTGCCATCTCCCTGTTGAATAAACAAGAGTTGCAAGATTCGGGTCTGAAAATTTTAGCCCAATTTAGAATTCGCTCAAGTCAATGGCCTTAAACGCCAGCTTAACGAGCAAAGCCCGCGCCAAGGATTTCAGCACTTGCGTCCAGAGGGGAAGTTGGCGGCGCAGATTCCAGAAGGAATGCACCAACTCAGACTTCATGAGAAAATTCCAGGTGATTATGCCAAAATGCAAACTTGGGTGGACTAGAAACATCACGGCAGGTCGGGACACACATACCGGCAGAGGCCTCTACCGAGAGTTGGGCTCTCTGCATCCAAACGCGAACGAGCAAGATGATCCAAGAGACGCTTTTTCTTGAAGAGACCAAACAGGAGCATAAAAGCCCTGGGTCGTCTTCATCCACAGAGCCATCTTTATCCATGAACACAGGATCCCTTTTAGAGACTTTGAAGGAGGCGAGACTTCTCAGAGCAAACCAAAGAAAGAGCAATCCAAGGTCTGGATTGTCAAAGAGGAATAGGGTCAGCCCTATTTATAGGCAGACCCTAATAACTGTCATTAATGGTGCGCTAATCAGAACCGTTGCCTTGGTGGCCGCACGACTGCCGAGGTCCAATGAGAGACTGACGCGTGGAGCGTCGCTTTGGGAACCGTCGCAGACACTGGTCTCCAATCGCCAGCGCCGGTTTCGCATTAAAAGGCATTAACGCCTTCAGTCCAATGAAAAATCGACGCGTGGACAGCTGCCTTGGGAAACAACGGATGACCCGGTTTCCCAATCGTCAGCGAAGACTTGACAGTCAAAGATCTCTGAAAATCTTTTGGTCAGGCTGCATTAAACGCAGATAGGGATGCCACGTCCGGCTGCATTGAACGCAGATGGGAAAGCCGCGTCCAAGAATCTGCGTCACCTTTCTCAAATTGGAAGGCGTTCGCCTGCGTTTTAAAAGAGCGTTCACGTGACTCAAAGTCACATCCCTTCAGCAAACGGGGCCCTTTCTAAGGGAAAACACTTAGTCCATTCTGAGATTAGTGGAAAATACACAAGGCTGTGTCCCTCGCATCTGCTCAAGCCGCGTCTTCATTGACAGGACAAATTCGCGTTACTCAAAGTCGCGTTTGTCCCCACGGATCAATGCCGCGTCTCAAAGGACTTAGTTCTATCTGAGTTCTTATGAACTGATGACCGCGTCTCCCTATGGATTGACGCTGTGGAGTGATGACCGCGTCTCACCCTGTGATTGACGCTGCGTCTCATCAAAAGGACTTAGTCCTATCTAAGCTCCTATGGACGGATGACCGCGTCTCACTCTATGGATCAATGCCGCGTCTCATCAAGCTCGACGCCGCGTCTCATTGAAAGAACTTAGTCTTACTTAAGTTCAGTATTCACAGCCAGTGATCAGGGAGTTGAATTCATCCACAGCTAGACAAAGAAGATGGGACAAAAACTTCAAAAACTTTTATTATATCGAAAATAGTAAAAGTGGATACAAACACTCTAATAGAGTGTCCTCTTCTTTTTTTAAAAAAAAAGGGGAAGAAGGGGAAAAAGGCTAAAAGTCTTGATCCGGCAAAGAACGGATGCGCTCCCTAAGACGATGCATCTCGTGCTGACGTGCCTTCTCAGCCTCCATCATGGCTTGGACCCCCAACTCCTCTTCAGATAAAAAGGGTTTTGCAGCCAGCTGTGCTCGCAGAGACTCCAACCTGGAAGAATGAATGATCTGGCTTTCTTCAGCTCGTGCCTTTGCAGCTTGTTGCTCCTCCAGCCTCTTCCGGACAGTGGCAAGCGTCTTCTTATTTTTCGCGATCATGGCTTCTGCCTTAGCAATGGCAGACCGAGCATTGGTAATGGCGAGCTCTGCGTTTTGCCGGATGAACTCGGATTCCATTGAATCGTCAGCCAGTTTCTGACATTCAGCTTGGGAACGCTCGAGATTGCGGACCTCTTCAGCAACTTGTGCTTCCACCTCCTGTCGCTCTTGTTCCTGGGCGGCTAGGAGCCTAGTCAAGATGACCTGGGCTTCTTGAGAAGAGCTAGCATTGTCCAAAGACTTCAGCTCTTTCAGGTCACTTCCCAGTCGCTCCACCAACAGCATACACGACTTGGCAAGCGAGGAGCCTCCGGTTAATTCGATGTTCCCGGCCATGTTTCCGAGAAACGTCCGGGCAAAGTCAAAAGAGCTACGCCCAGACAGGATAAAATCGATGCACGACCGCATCGCGTCAAGGAACTGCTGCACCGTTTTGCGTGTCAGGAAATCCATGGTGTCATCACCCGAGGTACTCCCCGACCCCCTTTCTATCATGAAGAAAGGGGTGCAAGCCGGCTCCTTTTGCGCGAGAGTCGTACTGGCTACTGGCACTTCCGGAAGTGTCATCGCTGCAGGAGCCTCCACAGCTAATGATGGAGCAATAAGCGCAGCCTCTGGGAGGTCCAGAGATGTTGAATTCTTGGGCGAGCCCAGCGGAGTGGAAGTCTCCCTGGCTTCAATAGTAGCCTCTTCACCCTGCAGAATGGATTCTTCCCCAGCCTTAGGAGTTGCCTCCTCTTCCGGCAAAATTGAAGGCTCCCCAATTTCAGTAGTCGCCCTCTCTGGAATTATCTCGGCAACTGAAACCTTGACTCCTTCGGACTGGGTTAGCTCTTTTACTGTCTCCTCGATAGGCGAGGAGATCACAGCTTCAATGTCCCCGGCCGACCCTGCAGCATAAAAGAAGAATGTTAAAACATCCTCTTCAAAAATGAAAAGGGGAATTAGGTCAAAAGGTGAAAAGAGTACCTTCAGTGGGAGTAATCACCAGCTGTGATACCGTTGATGGCTCACCCCCGTATATTTCTTCCTCTGAGATGTGGGAGAACTTACTCGGATCAGGAAGAGCGGGTTCATCGCCGTAGTCGACCTCGTCTTCAAACTCGCTCTCCCCTGAGAGTGAGGAAGACGATAGCGCCCCGCACGAGACTTCTGCAGCCGGAGCCTTGCCACCAATTACCCCAGTGGTAGGGCTGGGGTCAACTGCCCGAGGACTGGAGATGAAGACACAAGGCGACCCAGGTTGCTGTGCCTCATCTCTCCCTTCATGAGCAAGTAAAAACCCGGGTTGAACTGAAATCCCCGGAATATCGACATCTCCTCCACTCATGATGTCGACCTCTAGCTGCTCATCCTCGTCAGCAGTGGTGGCTCTGTCAACGAGCTCCCCTTCCTCCGCAGACCTACGGTCTCTGCTGCTCAACCTAGGGGCACGGACTAAAGGAACATCCTCTTCAGCTATATCTTCTTCCCTCGGTACCTCAACGACTGCAGGGATGTCTTCAGATCGGGAGACTTCGGTCGTCAAGTCTCTTCGAACCCTCTTGGGAGCAGGTTCAGCAGTTAAAACAGAGCGTTGACGACGCTTGCTTACCGCCTGTCGAGTCTTTGCCGCTCGTGGCTTCGCCCTTGCTGCTTGCGGCTCCTCCCTTGTTGGTCGCGGCTCCGCTCTGATTGCTCGTGGCTCCCTTCCCGACCATCTCTCAGCCTCCTTCTGAGCCTTCAGGTATTGGTCGATGATTTTTGAGGGTTTACCGGACTCTGACTTTGCCTCAAGATTTGTATTGATGCTCTCAATACATGAAGACCCCGGAGCAAAGTCCGGTGACTGGTTAACCTGAGAATACCAGGTGCAGAAGCTGAAGCTCATGCGGCACTTGGACCCCTCAATGGGTAGACGGAAAGTTGCTCCCGTCCCTCCGGCCACACTGTAGTACCAAGCCCGAGCGCCTTCGAACAAGTTCCCTTCGAAGGCGAGTCGAGCATTGGGATTCCCGACGTACAGTTGATCGTAGCCGAACTGTCGAGCGAAACGATTCGGCATGTACGGCTCGATGGTGCATGAAGTCCCTTGCCGGAAAAGCACATATCCGGGCCGGATATTAATCAACCACCAAAAGGCTCCCGCGGACAACCTCGTGAAGCCATCTGAGCCCGCGGAATCAGTACATTGATCCCCGGAGGATGCACCAGGGATCTCGGGGAAGCAGCGATTGATCTGGTAATTCGCGGGATCAGAAAGTCGCTTCCGGACGTAATATATATAAACGTCACTCCACCTCGAATCCTCCAACCGCTGTACAAAAGGGACGGAACTCTCCCTCCAACGCACCGCCGTCATCAAAGAAGGGCAGTGCATCACGTACCAAGCCAGAAGGTACGTATAAGGCAGCTCGATCCGAGGGTTAGGACGCTTCACCGTCGGATTCCCCTCTGAGTCGACATACGGCTTGCCGTGGGAGTCAGCAGTTTTCGGCGCCTCGCAGAAACTCTTGGTTAGCGCCCGCAACCCGCTCTGAATGCCAGCCACCATGGCCGGGAGAAGGGCTATAGGGTTGCTATGAGCCAGGAGCACCGCCGGGTACACCACGTCAGCAACAATAACTTCATGTGGCAACGTGGGCACCACACAGCGCTTCAGCCACAGCATCAAGAAGCCTGCTAACAGTGCCCTGTCGGAGATAGGGGTTCGGGCTTGATGGTGGAAGCTTTCAAAAACCAGGTCAGGGTCGAAACCGTCCTCGTTCGAGACCGTGGTGTAGAAGCCTTCAGAAGCCTAGTCGATCCTCTCTTCAATCTCCCTGTCGGAACTGGGAACCAGTCGGGTTATCGGAATGTCTTTACGATCGATACCATTAAATAAGTAACTGGCCCAAGACAGTTGCTTGACTCCCTGCGATCGCCAGTTGGTTATCTGACCACAAATGTGGAAGTGACACATCACTTCCCAGTAAGTCTCGTACACCCGAGGAAACTCTTTCTTCAAGTGATGGAGCTCCTCAGTGGTCGGGACATATTCCTCATACGGGATGTCCCCTGTTGCTAGCCCCGAGACCTCATGCAGCTCGTGCAGTGCAAGGCCCATCTCTCCAACCGGGGTAAAGAATGTCCCCGTCAGCGGATTGTAGCGCTCCAGGATCCCGAAAAAGTTATGAAAGCCTGGTGGGACACCCCACTGTATGGCCCTGACCGCCACGTACAGTCCCACACGCTTTAGCAGATCCCCAAGGTCGGTGAGGACGAAACCTACCATTCTGCCCCACCAGTAGTTCTCCGTGGAATGGACCTACCCAGGCGCACGAAACCCGACCGGATAATCACCCTCCGCTTCCATGAACGAGTTGAGGAAGGTAGTGCCAAGTTGTGGAATCTCCCCAGCCGGAACCTCAGACTTGCGCGACCCAGGGAAAAGACCGAGAACCGACCTGTCATGGCTATCATGACGGTGTACTTTATGGGAACCCAAATCACCGAGAGTAATCTCAGGGACGTATCGAGAAAGGTCCCATTCCATCTTCTGAGGGACGGACATGTGCTGGAAGTAGGACAGCGGGAACATCCTCTCCATGTCCGGAAGAAAGAATCTTCCACCCTTTATCTGACGGAGCCATTTATAAGTTCCGTCATACACACGATAGTCGCCGTCGTTGATACGATCTCCGAAGAAGAAGGCAGGCTTCTCCAACTTGACGTGAGCATCCGTTGTGAATGCCGCATCGGTCATAAGTACCGAAAAGTCCTCACGTCAACATTAGAGAGCCTTTCCCTGCGATCCGGCGACTTGTCAGCAGTCACAGGGGCAGTCTTTCGTAGCACAAAAGTCAAGTCCTGGTCAGCACCACCCACATGTCCAAAGTGGCGCGTCTTGGCGAGTGAAGCAGAAGGATGGGGCACTGCAAAAGAAAAGAACACTTTATTAGAAGCAAAAAAATGTTAAGTGTTCATAACCCAAACGCAGAAGAGATACTGGACGCAGGAATTATCAAATCCGCGTCCAGACCTGCGAAACTGCGTCCAAACGCAGAAGAGATACTGGACGCAGGAATTATCAAATCCGCGTCCAGACCTGCGAAACTGCGTCCAAACGCAGAAGAGATACTGGACGCGGGAATTATCAAATCCGCGTCCAGGTCTGCGAAACTGCGTCCAAACGCAGAAGAGATACTGGACGCAGGAATTATCAAACCCGCGTCCAGACCTGCAGGATCTGCGTCTCCACCACCAGAAAGTCATGGAATGTCCTTGATGTCACTTCTGAGGTGCGAAAAGAAGGGAGTTATCCACCTTAACCCTTCTATCACCCTAATCGCCAGAAGTTAAGGAGGGTAATTCCCTTCCTTTCACACCCCCAGATTTCTAAGTACTTGGACTCAAATGCCAGATTCATCAAAATCGGCAGCTGATGGAACAGAACGCAAGGATCAAATCCGCGTTCTGCAAACCAAGTCCGCGTCTGAACCCTTCACAATTAGAAATATTCTAAGTGAAGAATCCGAAACGCAGGACCCAATGGCGCGAGGGTCCAAACCCGCGCCTCGGTTATCAGCTCAAAGACTGCGTCTGAAACCGCATCTGAGAATCAAACACGAGTTATATCTTGTGTTAAAGATTCTTAGGGTTCCATGAACCCCCGTTAATGGCGAAATCTACACCCAACAGGCATTATACCTGAGAAAGCAGCATCCTGTGCAGAAGAAGCGCCCCTCCGGGCCTCATCGACGGTCGCCCGTGAAGAAGATGCAGTTGGCTTGGTCTTGGGCGCCATTGTTAATCAAGAATCTGATGTGAGTATGAATAGGGGAAGAAGAACTCTGTTTCTTAAAAAACCCTAAAGTAGAACGCTCGGAGAAGAAGAGGTATTTCTCCAACTGTGGCTATTTATAGGCACAAGGATTCGCAAAGATACGCGGCGTGTGACCCGATAAAAGCTGCAGCAAATCATCGCATGACGCGTAGAACAAATCTGCGCGAAGATCATGCGTCACGACTCCACAGCGAATCGTCATTTGACACGTGGCGTGGGTCAATTAATGAACCAAGAAATCCGCGCGCCAAAAGGTGAAATCCTGCCGGTTCCCCAGGCCAGCTGGCGGCGTAATCATCACACGGCACAGATTCGCACCCAAGGGACGCACCTCTTCGATGGACATGCCCCGTCAGCATCTCCATAAATGCATTCGGAAGGTCGCGTCTCTCTACGAAGTCCGCGTCCAACCCAGCGGGCCCAACATCGCGTCTGCCTCATGGAAGATCAGGCGCGTTTCCATTGCCAAAGGACGCACCCTACAGAAATCGCGTCTTTAAAGCAGTACCATCTCGGCTTTTTTTTTGAAAAGAACCTGCGTTCGGCCTCCTGCTTCTGCAAAATCTGTTCAACAGTACACTGACGCAAGCAGACGACTAACCACTCCTGGTTTAAAGCACACCTGTGACAGACTAAAAGCAATCGGGGAGGTTTAGACTGTGCATCTAGACACTCAACACGATCAACTCTGGTGGCTTCAAAGAGTTCAAACAGTACACTCACGAAGACCAACTCCAGATAAGATCGAACCCGGAGCATCAACAGTCCAGCCATGAAGGTGAATTCAGCTAGAGTCCAAAGTATTTCGAAATCCGTCCCAATTAACTGCGGAATATCGAAAACTTTGGAGGGGGTTCTGTAGGCTGTCCAAAAGTTACTGGAGGACAAGCCATTAAAAAGCAAAGTTTCAAGCTCTAGACGCGAGGGACTATCAACCGCGTCTCAGCATCAAGGCACGTCGGCCTGACACCCGCGTCTCAGCATCAAGGCGCGTCGGCCTGACACCCGCGTCTCAGCATCAAGGCGCGCCGGCCTGACACCCGCGTCTCAGCATCGAGGCGCGTCGGCTTGATGCCCGCGTCTCAGCATCAAGGCGCATCGGCCCGAAACCCGCGTCTCAGTTATAACCGCCTTGGTTAAGGGACCAATCACTGCCTACACGTAAGGGAAACCAGCTCCCATCGTGGCGTGTCTTTAGCAGGCACGTGGGTTAGTTACCGCCCATGTAGCGGGGAAGTTGGCCCTCATTGTGGAGCGCTTTTAGGGGGGGCACGTTCACCCCCTAAGACCTCTATAAATAGCCCCGTCGCTATGAAAAAGAGGTCGGACTTTTGGCAATCAAAAAGAAGGAGAAGAGGACAACGGAGAGATCATCAACAGAGAGAGAACTCGACTCTTCAAGCTAGCTTGCTGCGTACAAGTTACTCTTCGCTTACCTTCTCTTTTAGAGTTTTGGTAGACGGAGCTGAGTTACTCTTTCTACCGGCCGAAGAGGAGATCCCTGAAGGACGGTCATCCGGTCAACGGAGAACAAGATTCACTCTCCACCGCCACACGAAGAACCCAGCCTTAAACAAAGGGGGGATTCAAGATTCAATATCCTCCCTCCCTTGTAACCGGAAGGAACAGTTATTGTTGTAATCCTTTTCATTCGATTCAAGGAAAACTTTTACTGCAATTCACTGTCTCTCTCCTTTCCCGGGTCATACAACCATGACTTCTTCCTTGTGGACGATGAGGTCTATGACTTCTTCCCTTGTGGACGAACATCGATCAAGTTCGTCCATAGGGTCATCTTCATCCATGGAGGCAGGCCCCTGTTAGAGACTCTGAAGAAGGCGGAAATTCTCAGAGCAATTGCTCTCGAATGATGACAGTCTAATTATGGGCTGTTAAAGGGAGAGGGTGAGACCTATTTATAGGCAGCCCATAATAACCATAATTAATGGTTTATTAATCAGAATTGTCGGCATTAATGATCTCCAACCGCCAGCGCCGGTTTGGCATTAAAAGACATTAACGCCTAAACCCAATGAAGAGCCGACGCGTGGACAACCGCTTCGGGAAACAACGAATGGTGCGGGTTCGTCAACGTAGACTTGACGTTAACAGATCTCATAAAATCTTTATGACAGGTCGTGTCTCACGGAGTGACTCCAAGTCGCATCAGACAACAGACAACTTTTCATTTTTCATTTAGATTCAAAAAATGACTTAATCCAAAACAACACTTAATAAAACAACACTTACTTAACGTACTGCGACCAAAATCGCATTCCATGTAATGCAACCCTAGATTGCAGTTGCTGGCCATCATTATCAATAACAACACTGTGACCTTGGTCGCATTTAACCATGTACACTGCGACCAAAGACTGCGACTAAGGTCGCAGTTTAAATGTACAATGCGACCAAAGACTCTGACTACATTATATACAAAAAAAATTAATTACTTAACGTACTGCGACCAAAGTCGCAGTTCATGTAATGCAATCCTAGATTGCAGTTGCTGGCCATCTTTATCAATAACAACACTGCGGCTTTGGTCGCATTTAACCATGTACACTGCGACCAAAGACTTTGACTAATGTCGCAGTTTAAATGTACAATGCGACCAAAGACTCTGACTACATTATATACAAAAAAATTAAACTATAAAGTAGAATTTTATCGCAGGCTGAAAAAATTGATCTGAAAAGATTTTATATTTTCAAAAAAAATTTTTATCGCAGGCTGAAAAGGAGAAACTAGATCTTTCAAAAAAGAGGTAAAGAAATAAGGCGAAAAGTAATTTATATCCTATAAAGAGCGGCAAAATAAAAGGGGGGGAAATAATAATAAACAATAAGGAAAAGTTATCGAAAGGGGTATTTGGTAATTTAACTTCTTCCTAAAAGCGGGCCGCAAGTCAGTGACGTAACAAATTGAGCCACGTCACCGCAGGCTGAGAGAGTACTCTCAGCCCGCGGGCTGATATACATTTTTCTCATATATATATATATATATATATATATATATATATATATATAATATATATCTTATTGTTTTTTTTCTCGCACTTAAATATCTTATTATTTTAAAAATTTAGCATTTTGCTACCCTCTATTATTATTTTATCTCAAGTCCATACAAACTATTCTCACTTGAATAATTTTACCTTAAGCCTATCCCTAACTTATAGTTACTTCGTTTACCTTTCATTTTCACCTTTTTCCTTCTAATATCAATTTAACACGAAAATAAAGTGTAATAGTTCCTTTTTTTTTAGGTACCGCATTTATATCACTCAAAAATATTTTTGAAAGCAACAACTTTCTTTTTTATTGGCACATCAACTGATAAATTCTTCTCTAACAATAAAATTATTATTCTAAAAATGATAGTCACTTCTGTTGGCCCAAAAGCCCATCACTCAAGTTTTGATGATAATTAACTCATGTAATTATAATACTAATGATCTTGTGTTTAATAAGTTTCAGATATTTAATCAAAATCTTAGTCAGTATTTAACTTCAACGAAAGATTCGAAGTCAAGTTTTGAAGCTAACACATGTTGATTCAAGATCTCGCACTTCAAGATCGTATCAAGTACTCAAAGAGGAATTTAGCCCATGGATCATGTTTGAATCAAGTTTACTTGGAGAAGAAGATTTTCAAGACAAAACTTGAGTCAAGAGTTTATAAATTTAAGATTTTTGTTTTAGGGTAAAATGTAAAAAATAGATTAGTTGTGGATTGATCAAGCTTATACACACACAAAACTTTGGTTTTCGAAAAATACGGTTTTAGTTTCATGATTAAATTTCTTCATCTCAAAAAATAGTTCACATGTTTGTAATATGTGTTGATTTTTTATCACACATATTTGTACTTCATAGTATTTCAATAAACTAATTTTGTGAGATTTTTAAAGATTTTTTAGTATTTAAAATGTATTTAAAAAGATGTTCAAATGTGATTTTGGGCTACTTGCAGTCGACCAACTGGTCGACCGAAGGCTAGCTCGGTTGACCGACCGGTCCGACGTGCACAAGCCTATGTGATTTGATCTCGGTCGAATGCAGTAGAGATCAGCTGACTGATCGGTCGACCGACTGAGTTTGCAGAGCTCTCGATCGACCGGGCGGCCGACCGTTCTGCTGATCTGCTCGACACCCTTATAGATTTCTAATCATAACTTTTTATTCTTATATTCAATTAACATGATTTAAATTGAATTTCAAAGATAATTTTCAGGGCTACATTTCTTGTTCAATAATTATTTTCTGATTCAAATGTTAAAGATGTCAAATATTAAGTTGAAGTCTATTCTTGTTCTAAAAATAATTTACAGTTTCTAATTTGATACCTTTCAGTATTTTGTTGATAACTTTCTACTCTAACATGATATTGAGTTGATTTAAGTTACATTAAAAAGAAGACTTAAAGATCTACAAATTCTTTCGATATTCTATTTTCAAATTCTAGCATTTTAGGCCTCAAAAATGTGCTCAAAGTTGACCTATTGCACAGTTTGGACT
Source organism: Agave tequilana (assembly GCA_038442645.1). Classification (NCBI taxonomy): domain Eukaryota; kingdom Viridiplantae; phylum Streptophyta; class Magnoliopsida; order Asparagales; family Asparagaceae; genus Agave; species Agave tequilana. The sequence continues at coordinate 45,264 of JAVJIF010034637.1, forward strand.
TGTGGTCGGTCGACCGCCCGGTCGACTGCCAGACTCCAACAGTCAGAAATCTGACTATCAGTCGGTCGACCGGGCAGTTGACCGACAGGTCATTTTGGCCAGATTTTGAGCCATAACGGCTAGTTTTTGATCTCCTATAAATAAGGAATCTTTTGGCCTGTTTTAGGCAAGATTTTTGGAGAGTTTTCAAGAGCCATTTTCCCATCTACAACAGAAATTCAACAAATTTTTGGGCTAAACATCCAAATCAAAGAGTGTTTATCAAGAGTGTTTTTCTTGAGTTTTCAAAAGAGATTTCTTGAGTTTTCTACCACAACATCTATCTAGTTTTCTCACACAAGCTTGAGCTTTCTATTGGTATATTCATCCTCTAGAATCCTTGTTGTGGGAGAGTTTGTTTTTGTGATCAAGAGAAGTGATTGAAATACACTAAGAAGGGGGTGAATAGGTGTACTAGCTAATCTAATGACAAATTATGCGAAATTAAAAAACTAATTGCAGCACACTATATGTAACAAAAGAGTGTACCCGAATTTCCCATGAAGGGCTCTGGATTATCTCCTCGAGATTTCTCTAAATTAAGAGTTGAGGTGCTATATGAAGCTCTCTTAGTTTAACACAAGTATAGGCACACAAACAATATCAAGCATGTATGAGACATGAACAATATGAATGCAAGATATAAGAGAGATGGAGTTTAGAGATAGTGGATCAAACGCAAACACCAAGATATGTTTCAAGGTTCGAGCTACTGCTCTACGTCCCCGCCTTCACACAGAATGATTTTCACTACGTCCACACTGGACCTCCCACAAAGGGAACCTCCACCGAGGAATTATAACTCAACGCTTGGAGACAACTCTACTCTCCAACACAACCACTTCTACACAAGAGGCAAGGCACAAAGCCAAAACACGATCACCTCTACACAAGAAGGATAAGCACAAATCCAAGCTACAATCACCTCTACACAAGAGGGATAAGGCACAAAGTCAAACCACAATCACAATCACCTCTATACAAGAGGGACAAGGCACAAAGCCATGCTACAATCACCTCTACACAAGAGGGATAAGGCACAAAGCCAAACCACAATCACAATCACCTCTATACAAGAGAGACAAGGCACAAAGTCAAACCACAATCACAATCATCTCTACACAAGAGGGACAAGACACAAAGTCAAACCAAAGAAAAAGATTACAAACTTGGCGATCACAATAGACCACAAACAATTTTTCTCACAAAATAAGATCTTATAGATAAGATTAGATATGATAGCTCAAGTGTGAGAAAATAAGGTGTTTGGAAATCAAAATCACAAAGAAAAATACTTGAGAAAAATATTAGATAGAAATAGAAATAAAGATCAAAACCAATTTCCTAAAAACTATTTTTCTTTGATTTTTTCAACCCTTAAAAACAAAATAAAAATAAAACTTTTAGGCACAAAAACTCTTTTGAAACTCTTTAGAAAATGGGCAAGATGGCACTAGAAAATTTTTTCTCTTGAAATCCAAAACTTTGATTTTCAATGAAATTGTTATTATGTTAAACTCAATCCTAATGATCCCTTTATATAGGGTTTTAGAAGAGCAAACTTAGTATAGTTTTATCAGGATAAAAGAGGCAGAAATTGACCCTAAAAATCACCTTACCTCGTTTTAAAATTAAACATGTTTTAAAAAATAGATTAGAGAAAACAGCCGTTACTGCCAATCTGGTAAACTAGCGGTCGGTCGGCTGGTCGACCGACAGATTCAAAAAATTCGACCGTTAGCTCTCGGTCGACCGGTGGGTCGACCATGACAAACAGAGACAAAACTAGCTACAGTTGGTCAACCGCAACAGGGGACCGGTCGACCGCTCGGTCGACCGGGAATGTGTACAACATGCGCACCCCTAATTGTCAGACGTTCGGTCGACTGCGCGGTCGACAGTTCTGGCCTGTAATAGGCACGGTCGACCGCCCAGTCGACCGACCAAGGCCAAAAATAGATTCTAAGCTCTTTTGAAGAAACAGAAAATTTTCAAATATTTTTGTTTGGATTTTGGGAGATAGAAAACATGCATAGCATACGATATAAGTTTTAAACATTGATAAAAAATATTTTAGAAAAATGTAGAATAAGTATCAAGACCAAAACCATACTTTTGAAAACGTACATTTTTGTGTGTGTGTATTTTTGAGCTTCAAATGTATATTCTGTAAAATCACCTAGGGGGTGAATAGGTGATGGCTAATCTAATGGTCACTAAATGCAGAATTAAAAACTATTTAATGCAAACTAAAACTTCTTACACTAAACACCACGTAAAACACAAGAGTGTAGCCGAATTCTTCGTGAAGGGCTCTGGACTAACTCCTCAAGATTCCTCTAAATAAGAGTTGAGGTGCCGCGTTGGCTCTCTTGGTTGAATACAAGTATTAGCAAACAATCCCCAAGCATATATCAATTAAGCACACAATATATCAAGCATATAAAGATAAACACAATGTAAGTATGCAAGATATAATGACAAAGAGATAGAGAGTGAGCAATCGCAAACACGGGAGATTTGTTTCGAGGTTCGAGCACACTTGCTCTACATCCCCGCCTTCAACACCTTGAAGGATTTCCACTATAATCGATCCCACCGGATCACTCGATGCCGCAACACCTACAAGGAGTTCCCACTAGAACTCTTGGACTCTCTAGTCCCGTACACACTGCAAGCCCACTAGCTCGCCGAGGCCGCACCTCAAACACGGAGTTCACACACGAACTCGAAACACCGCGAACGCACTCGTCCGCCTCCTCAAAGAATAAAGATGAACTTTGGTGATCACAACTCTTGATCACCTAAAATCCTCTCACAACAAATCCCTATAGGTAGATATAGCAATGGATGGCTCAAGTGTTGTGTGAGAAAACAAGGAAAGAGATGGTGGAGGAAAACTCAAGAAAATCACTTTTAAAACACTCTTGATAAACTCCCCTTTTGATTGGAAGTATTAGCTCTCAATTTAGTGGAGAAAACTCTTTTAATGAAGTAGGAAAAACTAGCTCAAAACCCACTAAAAAAAATCTTAGAGAAAACAGCACCCAAACCTCCAAATTTATAGGGCTAGAAAAACTAGCCGTTGGGATCCAGGTGGCCTAACGGTCGACCGCCAATGGTCATTTTTCTGACCGTTGGGGCAGCGGTCGACCGGCCGGTCGACCGAGGCTCTGGAACAGAGAGCAGGGCTCTCTGCCGGTCGACCGGGGCATTTCCAGAGAGCAGTGCTCTCTTGACGGTCGATCGGGTCGGTCGACCGGCCCTCCAGTCAACAATGGCGTGCACGTTCTGTGCACGTCGGTCGACCGCCCGATCGACCGACTTCTAGCTCGGTCGACCGGTCTGGTCGACTGACAGAAGCCAGGTCAGGGATTAAAAACTTGGTTTTTATTTCTTAAATAAATTCCATAAATTCACGAAAAATCTACAAAAATAGTTTCAATGTTGTACTTTGATAATCAAACATGCTTGAGCAAAATCAAGACATGTTACAAATAATTTGAACTATTTTTGTAACTTGGAAATTTTGGCTAAAAACGAAAACTGTATTTTTTTCAAATTGATTTTTTCAAAACTTCTCCAAATATAAAAATAAGATATTTAAACAACTTTTAAAGGATAGAGTGTATGGATATGATCCACTACACATACATGGTGAAATATCTATGTTTTTGACATTAAGCTCTAAATACGGTTTTGGTTAAATACATGTAAACTTTAAATACCAAAAACCAAACCGGTATTTTTCTAAAAGAAAACTCTTTTCTATTTTTCCAAAATATAAATTCTTTTATGAAAACTGATCTAAATCAAGAGTGTGTGTGTGTGTGTGTAAGATATACTTGAGCAATCCACCAACTATTCTATCCTTTACATTTTATCTAAAAATAAAATCTTAACAAAAACAAATCTAGACACAAGTTTTCATGAAGTCTTCACTTGAAGTCTTCTCATCTTCTTGACTTGGTCCAAACACGATCCAACGAGCTCGACTCCTCTTGAGTACTTGTTATGGTCTTGATGCATAGGCTCGTGAATCAAACCGTGCTAGCTCCAAAACTTAACTTTAAATCCTTTGTTGAAGCTACACACCTATTAAGATCTTGATCAAAAATCTGAGACTAAATAAACACAAGATCATTAGTACTATAACTACATGAGTTGATCATCATCAAAACTAGACTGATGGGCCTTTGGGCCAACATATTCCACCCTTTAGCAAACTAAACTAAATACACACCGAAATCTTCTTGTAGAACTCCTTCTCCAAGCCGACTCGATCCAAACACGATCCAAAGAGCTTAACTCTAGCCGAGTGCTAGACGCGATCTTGACGCGCAAGCTCTTGAATATATATGTGTTAGCTCACAAACTCCTTTGTTGAAGCTAAACACCTACTACTCTTGATACAAAATCTGAAACTATATAAACACAAGATCATTAGTACTATAACTACATGAGTTAATCATCATCAAAACTAGAGTGATGGGCCTTTGGGCTAACAATCTCCCCTTTTTGATGATGAAAAAACTCATGGAGTTATATATGCATGGATTAAATATAAGCTTCATAGAAGCTCCGCCCTAACTTATGCATAGCAATAAACAAATTGATATTCAATGAAATGCATAAACTAGACACAAACATATATGCATAAATAAAGATATAGACATGCATAAATAAATTCTCTAAATTCTTCTCCCTCTTTTTGTCAATTCATAAGCAAAGGGGTGAGGACAATCAAACAATAAAGATGTATATGCGATGTACATTCATGAAGAGGAGAGACGTAAAGTTAGCTCCCCCTGCATACATGCATTACATGAAGAAGGGATGACTAGACCCTAACCCACATAAAACATAATATACAATGTATAAGCGGAGATGTTAAGCTCCCCTATACGCGTGTATCATGTAAAGAAGAGAGGTCAAGCTCCTCAATGTGAGATACACTCAACATGAATCTATATATAAAAGAGATGTTAAGCTCCCCTTACAAATAGGCAATATATATTAACAAATTTTGAAACCACTTTTAAAACAATTTTTTGATAATATTTAAAACAAAAATTTGAAATTTCTTGAGTCAACGAAATGAATTATGATACCAATGAAATCAAATAGTAGTTGACAAAGACAAAGGTTGGTACCGCTTGTTAATTTTTTTTTTTAAGATCCCAATAGTATATTTTGATACCAATTGAAGGTGAAATATGAAGTACATTTTGATACCAAATAAATACCCATTGAAATCAATACATAAGCTTGTAAAGATACCAATTAACATTTGGAATAAAATCAAGCTAAGCATAAACATAATTTGTACTTTAAGAATGTAAAGATATTGTAAAACAAGCACAATCAAATCATATATATGTATGTATGAAATAGAAATACCAATTAAAATTGATACTATTTGAAATTTGAAGCATACATATATAAGAACCGAATATAAGTATACAAAAATAAGATAACATGAAGATCTGTGTATAACTCATACCTACCACCCTATTCATGCACAATTCAAAAGGTATTCAATAAGGGTATACAAGGCATGGTCGCCCATCCAACCACCCTTCGATGACAGGGGTTTTCAAAAATCATGATTTGAAAATATTTTAGCATAATTTGAAAACTCTACCAATTGAAGAATAGAGACTAGTTTTAAAGATAATTTTATAAACTAGTACGAAATCTCTCAAGACATGAAACCAAATCATATATCCCATGAAAATATAAAAATCACACAATAATTGACACTCAAGATCTATAAAGCATATATAAAGCTCATGAAAATAAAGTCATAAGTAAACACCAAACATAGAGTGTAAAAATCATGTAATAAGCATAATCATGGAGGTGGGCAATGAAGCTCAATGAAAATCCTTTATAAATATGAAAAACATAAAAATTTAATTTTCATCAAATTAATACAAACTTTAAGGCATATGTATGTTTTTTTCTAAACTAGAGTATATATACATATCCCAAATATAAGTGAGTTCATAATAGAATATTGCATGAAAATCAAATGACTCTAGGATAAACATGTATATCTAAAGTTTTGGACAAAACAACATATACATGAAGATAAACACATTTTTACGAAAATATGTACAAAAATAGAGAAAACAAGTAAAGATGCAAGAATAATCAAAACTAGGTTATACATGTACATGTAATGAGTACAAATGAGTAATAAAGTATAAACACATAGTAACCAAGTGTAGTTCACTACTTGTACAAATATAAACACAAGTTTTAATAAAAGTTGAAAATACCTAGAGGGGGGTAAATAGGTGACTAGCTAATCTAATGATGAATCAATGCAGAATTAAAACTATTTATGCAAACTAAAAATTCTTAAGCTAAACACACAAGGTATAACCTAAGACTGTAGCCGAATTCTCGGTGAAGGGCTCTGGACTATCTCCTCAAGATTTCTCTAGATAAGAGTTGAGGTGCCGCTATAGCTCTCTTGGTTGAATACAAGTGTGAGCAAACAATCCCCAAGCATATATCAATTTAAGCACAAGTATATCTAGTAATGAATATGAACAATAATAGCATGCAAGATATAAATACAAGTGAGAGATAGAGAGAGCAATCACAAACACGGGAGAATTGTTTCGAGGTTCGAGCACACTTGCTCTACGTCCTCGCCTTCAACACTATGAAGGATTTCCATTATAAACCGATCCCACCGGATCACTCGGTGCCGCAACACCTACAACGAGTTCACACTAGAACTCCTTGGACTCACTAGTCCCTCTCTTATTCCCGCAAGAATCACACACCGCAAGCACACTCGCTTGCCGAGGCCGCACTTCTACACCGAGCTCTCACTAGAACTCGAAACAACGCGAATCCGCAAGTCCGCCTCCTCAAATACAAAGAAAATCACTTTGGTGATCTAAACACTTTGATCACCTCAAACACTCTCACAACAAAGATCCCTATAGGATGGACGTAGCAATGTATAGCTCAAGTGTGTGTGAGAAAAACTTGGATTGATTTGGGGGTGAAAAACTCAAGAAAACTCTTTTTCAAAACACTCTTGAAAAACTCTCCTTTTGATATGAAAGTATTTGGCTCTAAAACAAGTGGAGATAAACACTTAGAAGTGTATGAAAAACTAGCTTAAAACCCCACTTGAAATCTTATAGAAAATAGTCCAAGAGAGGCCCCTTTTATAGGCTTCAAAAATGTGGCCGTTGGAGGCCAACTCAGCAGCCTGGTCTGCTGTCGGTCGACCGCCCGGTCGACCAGCCAACGGTCAGATTTCTGACCGTTGTGCTAGCGGTCGACTGGCTGGTCGACTGTGGCCTGGATACAGAGAGCAGTAGCTCTCTGCCGGTCGACCGCCCGGTCGACCGGGGCCATTTCCAGAGAGCAGAGCTATCTGGCGGTCGACCGGGTCGGTCGACCGGCCCTCCAGCCAAACAAAGCCGTGCACGTTTGTGCACATCGGTCGACCGCCCGATCGACCGACCTCTGGCACGGTCGACCGCAGAAGGCCAGAAACAGGTATTTTAGGGATTTAAAAACTTATCTTTTTACCTTCAATAAAATCCCATAAATTCACTAAAAATCTACAAAATAAGTTCAGTAATATACTTTGATATACAAATATGTTTGAGTAAAAATCAAAACATGTTACAAATATTTTAAACTATTTTGTAATATGAAAGTTTTGCCTTAAACAAAAATCTGTATTTTTTTCCAAATGAATTCTCAAAATTGAAAACCGATTTTTCCAAAACTCCTCCAAATATAAAAACAAGATATTCTAAACACTTTTAAAGCTTAGTATGTATGGATATGATCTACTATACATATATGATGAAATATCTATGTTTTTGACATTAAATTCTAAATAAAGTTTTGATAAAACACATGTATACTTTGAAGCTTAAAAACCTAAACAGTATTTTCAAAAACAAAAGCTCTTTTATGAAAATACATATAAATCTTGTGTGTGAGTGTATATGAACTTGAGCAATCCACCAACTAATCTATCCTTTATATTTTATCTAAAAACAAAATCTTGACACTTACCAACATGACACAAGTCTTCTCTTGAAGGTCTTCTTCTTCTTCTTGACTTGGTCCACACCTTGATCCAATAAGCTAGACTCCTCTTGAGTACTTGATGTGGTCTTGATGCACAAGCTCTTGAATCAACACGTGCTAGCTCCAAAACTTGACTTTAAATTCTTTGTTGAAGTTAAACACCAACTAAGATCTTGATCAAATATCTGACACTAATTAAACACAAGATCATTAGTACTATAACTACATGAGTTAATTATCATCAAAACTAGAGTGATGGGCCTTTGGGCCAACAATCTCCCCCTTTTTGATGATGACAAAACTCATGAAGTTATATATGCATGGATTAAAGTCAAGCTTCATAGAAGCTCCCCTTTAACTCATGCATAACAATAAATAAATAGATATTGCAATGAAGTGCATAAAACTAAACACATATGTATGCATAAACAATGTGAGAGAAAACATGCATAAATTAAAAAATCTTTTCCCAAAAACCTTCTCCCCCTTTTTGTTTAAACTTTCAAAAATCATTCTCCCTCTTTTTGTATAAACATAAAATGCATAAACTCAATATATGTAAAAACTCAAATATGCATATATAAACTCAAAATCATTCTCCTCCTTTTTGTCAATCATCAACAAAGGGGTGAAAAATAAATCAACAATAAGGATATATATATATGCGATGTACATTCATGAAGAGGAAGACACTAAGTTAGCTTCCCTGCATACATGCATTACATGAAGAAGGGATGACAAAATCCTAACTCACACAAATTATAATATACAATGCATAAGTGGAGATGTTAAGCTCCCCTTACATACGTGTATCACATAAAGAAGAGATGTCAACCTCCTCAATATAAGATACACTCAACATGAATCTATATGTAGAAGAGATGTTAAGCTCCTCTTGCATATAGGCAATACATATCAAAATATTTTTAATACAAATTTTGATAATTATTCAAAGTAATAAAATAAATTTTGAGATACTATTTGTAAATAAACAAAATTTTAAGATATCATAAGATTTTTGATATCATATGAAATTGGAGATTTGTGATACCAATTGAAATCGAAATATTTATAAATTTTGATACCAATGAAAAAAATATTTTATATTTTGATACCAAATGAATTATGTGGTAAATTTTGATACCAAATAAAAGGTAAAACATTTTTTATACCAATTTTGATACCAATTGAAATGAAAGGTAAAACATTCTTGATACCAATTTAAATCGAAACTCAATTGAATTCGAAACATATTGATGCCAATTAAAGTATATTGTAAATTTTAATACTAATTGAAAATAATGCATAAGCTCATTAAAATGCCAATTGAGATACCAATTGAAGTATACCAATTGAAATGAAGATTTAAATCATGCTTAGCATAAAGATAATTTGTGCTTTAAACATGTAAATATATTGTAAATCAAGCACAATCAAATCATATTTATGTATGAAAATGAAAATACCAATAGAAATTGATATTCTTTGAAATGTGAAGCATACATATATAGAAAATAAAATATGAGTATATTAAAAATATCAATTGTGATACCAATTGAAAATATGATGAGAATCAAGTGTATTACTCATAATTATCCACCCTTTTCATGCACATGTAAAAAAGATTTTCAATAAGGCTTATAAGGCATGGTCGCCCATCCATCCGCCCTTAAAAGGGTTGGTAGGGGTTTTCTAAAATAAGAGTTTGAAAAATATTTTGCAAAATATGAAAACTCTTCCAATTGAAGAATAACTAAGTAATTTTTGAAAAACTAGTTAAAGATCCTTCAAACATGAAAACAAATCATATATATCTCATGAATTGTACTAAATATACAAAAGTTGACACTCGAAATCTATAAAGCTCAAAAATGTGCTCATGAAACAAAATCATGAGTAAACAAAGAAATAATGTGAGTGTACAATCATATGAATAGCATATTCATGAAAATAGTCAATGAGGCTAAAAAAAAAAAACAATTGAAAATCATGAAAATTTATTTTTCTTTAAAAATAAGACTTCAAGGCTTATGTATAATTTATCTAATGTTAACAATATGCATACATATCCCAAATATAAAAGTGTCTCTTATATAATTTGCATGAAGACAAGAGACTCAAGGGTATACATGTATATTTATTAGTATTGAACAAAAATTACATATACATGAAGCAAAAATATGTACAAGGATAGGCAACACAAGTGTAAATGAGAAAATCATCAAAACTAGGTTATACATGTACATGTAATAGGTACAAATGAGTAATGAAGTACAAACATATAAGAATCAAATGTTGCTAACTACTTGTACAAGTATATACACAAGTCTTAACAAAAATTACATCTAAACAAGTATTTACCACAATAAGCATAAACACAAAACATGAACATGCTAAAAATTATTAATGTAAAAGCATGTAAATAAAATAGAAGTTTAGAGATAGTTACCAAACTAAATGCACTATTCTCTAAGTCTTCAAACATGGTGGTCTTCCCACCAAAACTACCTTGATAGTGATGCATCAATTTGTAGTGTCCATCAAGCCCATGCATCTACCACCAAGGCACCAACCTTCTCACGTCATGTGAGAGCCCACACCTACATCAAACACAAGAGGTGGGGATTATGGTACCCATTTTCTTTTGGGTCCACGGGGATTAGTCTTATTCGGAATCCAAACATTTTTATTAGCAAAATTAATAGAATTTACCTTCTCATAACAAAATTTTGCTAAATGGCCTTTGCGGCCTCAATGTGTACATTTGTACACTGAAGCATGCACATGTGAATGAGTGTGATCATGGTGTGCAAAGTGTGCATATGTGTGCCGTTGGTGATGTGCATGAACATGTAGATCTTGTTTCTTTGAAATAAGGTTTCCAATCTATTATGGTTAAATGCACAATTGCTCAAAGTTGAGCTCAAACAATCTATTCTATTTTTCAAAAATTAATCTCATTTTTATCAATTATTGCATGAAAAGCATGGTGAGAATGAGAATCAACAATCTTGTTCTTTTTAGAAACATTTTTTTTACTTTTGAAACAACTTTTCTTTTCAAAGAGTTGTTTTCTTATAAAGCAATTTCTTTTTCTTTTTCCACCAAATTAATCTTATTTTTAATGAAGTACTTCCTTCACGAAGATCATTCATTAGAAGTCAAGGAAATATTATCCTTTTCAAAAATTCATTTTCTTTTGAAATGCATTCAAATTGATTTTTAAGAGAATCATTTTCTTTTAACATAGAATCATATTTATTTTTCATTTTCTTATCATCCTTTTTGAGCAAGTCAATTTTCAAGAAGTTGTTGACAAAAAGATGCAAGTTCATCATAAGACATGTCAATATCTTCTTCTAACTCGGATTCAGAATTTACCTCAAGGGAGTTTTTCCCTTGGACCATATAGCACAAGTTGGAAGCATCACTTCCAACATCCAAGTCGCTCCCCGTATAGTATTGCTCTTGTTCGCCAAGGGAGACTATAGTGTTTCATACTACAAAAGCCGAATCAAATTTAGAAACCCTAAATAAATATTCATCATTTAGGGTTGACTTTAAAGCATAAATGGCTTTTGCATTAGCCTCTAGATGTTTGCCATTTAAACAATATGCATCTTTAATGGTGGCAAAATAAACATGAATCCCTAAGGCTTTGAGGCACAATGACATCTTAACCTTCTAGGTTTGGATGTTAAGAATATTAAAAGTGTGAGGTGACATGAAATCCATGTGTGTGTACAAATATTGTGATTATCTATAAATGAGGATCTTTAACTCAAGGTGGTTAGACCTAAATCAAGAGTACCAAGCTATGATACCAATTGAAAATACCTAGAGGGAGGGTGAATAGGTGACTAGCTAATCTAATGATGAATCATTGCGGAATTAAAACTATTTATGCAAACTAAAAATTCTTAAGCTAAGCACACAAGGTATAACCTAAGAGTGTAGCCGAATTCCCGGTGAAGGGCTCTGGACTATCTCCTCAAGATTCCTCTAGATAAGAGTTGAGGTGCCGCTATGACTCTCTTGGTTGAATACAAGTGTGAGCAAACAATCCCCAAGCATATATCAATTTAAGCACAAGTATATCTAGCAAGTAATGAATATGAACAATAATAGCATGCAAGATATAAATTCAAGTGAGAGATAGAGAGAGCAATCGCAAACACGAGAGAATTATTTTGAGTTTTGAGCACACTTGCTCTACGTCCCCGCCTTCAACACTATTAAAGATTTTCACTATAAACCGATCCCACCGGATCACTCGGTGTCGCAACACCTACAACGAGTTCACACTAGAACTCCTTGGACGCACTAGTCCCTCTCTTGTTCCCGCAAGAACCACACACCGCAAGCACACTCGCTTGCCGAGGCCGCACTTCTACACCGAGCTCTCACTAGAACTTGAAATAACGCGAACCCGCAAGTTCTCCTCCTCAAATACAAAGAAAATCACTTTGGTGATCAAAACACTGTGATCACCTCAAACACTCTCACAACAAAGAACCCTATAGGATGGATGTAGCAATGGATAGCTCAAGTGTATGTAAGAAAAACTTGGATTGATTTGGTGGTGAAAAACTAAAGAAAACTCTTTGTCAAAACACTCTTGAAAAACTCTCCGTTTGATATGAAAGTATTTGGCTCTAAAATAAGTGGAGATAAACATTTAGAAGTGTATGAAAAGCTAGCTTAAAAACTCACTAGAAATCTTATAGAAAACAGTCCAAGAGAAGCCCCTTTTATAGGCTTCAAAAATGTGGCCGTTAGAGGCCAACTCAGCAGCCTGGTCTGCTGTCGGTCGACCGCCTGATCAACCAGCCAATGGTCAGATTTCTGACCGTTGTGCCAGCGGTCGACCGACTGGTCGACCGTGGCCTGGATACAGAGAGCAATAGCTCTCTGCCGGTCGACTGCCCGGTTGACCGGGGCCATTTCCAGAGAGCAGAGCTCTCGGCGGTCGACCGGGTCGGTCGACCGGCCCTCCAGCCAAACAAAGCCGTACACGTTTGTGCACGTCGGTCGACCGCCTGGTCGACTGACCTCTGGCACGGTCGACCATGCGGTCGATCGGCAGAAGGCCAGAAATAGGTATTTTAGGGATTTAAAAACTTGTCTTTTTTCCTTCAATAAAATTCCATAAATTCACTGAAAATCTACAAAAATAAGTTCAATAATATACTTTGATATGCAAAGAGGTTTGAGTAAAAATCAAAATATGTTACAAACATTTTGAATTATTTTTGTAATATGAAAGTTTTGCCTTAAACAAAATTCTGTATTTTCCAAAATGATTTTTCAAAATTGAAAACCGATTTTTCTAAAACTCCTCCAAATATAAAAACAAGGTATTATAAACACTTTTAAAGCTTAGTGTGTATGAATATGATTCACTACACATATATGATGAAATATCTATATTTTTGACATTAAACTCTAAATAATGTTTTGGTAAAACACATGTATACTTTGAAGCTTAAAAATCAAAACGATATTTTCCAAAACAAAAACTCTTTTATGAAAACACATATAAATCTTGTGTGTGAGTGTATATGAACTTGAGCAATCCACCAACTAATCTATCCTTTACATTTTATCTAAAAATAAAATCTTAACACTTACAAACATGACACGAGTCTTCTCTTAAAGAACTTCTTCTTCTTCTTGACTTGGTCCAAACCTTGATCCAATGAGTTAGACTCCTCTTGAGTACTTGATGTGGTCTTGATGCACAAGCTCTTGAATCAACACGTGCTAGCTCCAAAACTTGACTTTAAATCCTTTATTAAAGCTAAACACCGACTAAGATCTTGATCAAATATCTGACACTAATTAAACACAAGATCATTAGTACTATAACTACATGAGTTAATCATCATCAAAACTAGAGTGATGGGCCTTTGGGCCAACAAAAATTTCATCTAAACATGTAATCAAAACATGAAGTGCAAAAACATCAATAAACATGATCATTAGGGTAAATGCACGTGCTATAGAGATAGGATATGCACAATAGTTAAACTATAGTAAGAACATAAAAATAATAGTTTATATAAACATGAGTGAATCTCAAATACTACATATATGTATCTCAAGTATAATTCACATTATATTTAACATAACAAAAATAAAAAACCATGAAAACCAATACATGCTAAAAACATTCATATGAAAGCATGTAAACAAGATAAGAGTTAGAGATAATTATCAAAACCAATAGGGCTTATCTCTAGGTCTCCAAACCATGGTGGTCCTCTGATAAGTAAAGGGTTAGTGGAGTAGAATTCGCACAGATATTCAACAAAAGAGAGAAGGTTTAGAGTCAACCTTAGGTGCTTAATCACTCCGAAGTGTATTCACAATGTGTAATGTACTCCTTTCCAAATCACCGTAGTAGCATAAGCTATACGGTCGAATCCACAAGGAGAGCTCACGATGGAAGCTTTACGGTTTGATGTTGAAGAAAGACAAACGAAAGTTCTTCTTTGTTTCAAAAGAATGAAAAAGACATGAAAAAATAGGTGAAAGAATTGGTTGTGATTTTGTACATGAAAGTAAAAACGATGAAAAGAGAATGAAAAGAATTTGAAAACAAGAATTGCTTTTAGGAAGAAAACTAAAGTAGAGAAAACTTGCAAAAGACTTTTAGAATGGAAAAAGCCATGACTAGCTAACCTTACTAACTTGCTAACTTATTAATCTCCGTTAGGGTGAAGCATGCCTCATGTTGATTCATCGGCAAGTGTTTGTCTTGCTTGTTGGTCAAGTTACTTTCCCCTTTGATGGATGGGTGATCATCTTGGACTTGTCTTGTAGCCTCATTGATTTCATCGGCTCTCAAGATAGAATTTCATGGTGGAATCGGGGAGTGTCACTCAAGGGATGCTAAGGAAGAAGATACAAAATTCATTAGACATTCAAGGCCATAGGCACTTGTTCTAAGACAAGGCTCTAAATGAGGCACACATGAATCATATGGAGAATTACAACAAGAGATTGCCAAGAATGAAAGTAACCCATCGGGGATGAAAAAGACTCAACATTTGCAAGATTAAGAATTAGCATCCACCCAAGAGTTAGAAGTTAGCAAGATTAGTTGTTAGCTAGTCATGTTAGAAGAAGTTAGCTATCCATTACACTAGAAAGAAAACAACAAGACATTATGCTATGAAAGTAAAGCTTGAAGGAAATAAAGCAAGAAATGAAAAGCACTAGAAATCGCAATAGAAGAGAAAGTAGATTGGATTAATCCTTGCTTTGCTTCAAGTTGTCACCCCTTGATTACAAGCTTTCACTCTCTCACTATCTCTCTCTTGCAGAATTTCTAGGAGGAAGAAGAAGACTAAGAGCAATAAAACCTAGAGAAAAACTAAAAATTACAAGCTCTTTCCTCTATTCTCTCCTCCTCTTTTTTGCACTGGCCCTGATGGTCTATTTATAGGCCTCAGGAGAAGAAGGCTCCAGAATCAGACAGCTGGGGATCAATCGCTGGCTCAACGGCCAGATAACTGCCGCGGATCCGCGGCCAGAGCCGCGTTTCCGCGGCAGAATCTTGGCCGTTGCGCCAACGATTTCTGTTGCGAGTTTGTTACAGGTTGTTATCCACGTTGGCGCTTCTAGAAGGCTGACTGGGCGCATGGATGAATCCAGAAACTGGGCTATTCTTTTGGGCTTCTCTTTAGGCCTTTAATTAATCCTTTTATTCTTGATATTTACATGGATTTGTGGGCCTCTTCTCCATTAAAATATAGACCTGCAAAAATAGAGAGAAAAAGAGTAAAAAAAGATTTTTATTAATATTATGCATGGTATAGAGGTGAAAGATGATGCAAAAATGAACTACAATCACACCCCCATACCTAGCTTTTGCTCGTCCCTGAGCAAAAAAAGAAAGAAAAGAAAAATCCTAACTAGATTATTACACCACTTTCGTAGGTGACACGATTGCACTGAGCATGTGCTACAAGCCGTTAAACCTCTAGGTTACCCTAGAGGAGGAGTGTTATCTCCTGAGGGTTTTCAGCGGATTGCACCCACAAAATCCATAAAGAAAAATAAAAGTGTTAGTGAAAATTTTGATCCATGTTTTAAAGATTCTTACTTGAGTTATAGGTTTCAGGTTACCCTAAACTTGTCATTCCTCTTATAAGCGTCTATTTAGAGTTTTATTTTCAACTTAGGTTAAGTTTTTAAGGAAGAGATCAAAAACCGGATTTTGCATCAATCCTAGTATATATACATCTATAAATATGAAGGAACTTTCTCAGACTAAGTTTATTTATTTACTAATATATATAACAATATATTTTTTTCTTCTTTTTTCTTTTTTTTTATATACAGTATTTATTTATTTACATTTCCTTAGATTCCTTAGGCTTTCTAATTTACCCTTGTAACGAGCCTCTTACCGATGACTCCCAAACCAGTCGGTCTTAGGGCACCAGATGAGAAAACATCCCTCGGGTTTGATGACTCAAGTAAACTAGGCCATGAATACTAAGAACTTAACCACCTTTAGGCGTGACTTGCCATGCTTCTTGAGGCACGGCTAACCATCTTAATTAGTGGCTAAGTATTTATTTAGTTATTTATATATATATCTTTTTTATTTATTTATTTATTTATTTATTTATTATTATATATATGTAAATAAAGTCACAAAGTCTTTGATTAATCCCTCAATATGTTTAATGTATATATCCTAAAGAAAGAATTAAAATCTAGTTATCTTTCTTATCCTTTTTTACTTAACCTAAAAATCCAACAAAACTCCTCTTTTCAACTTATAATTAGAAATCATAGTTAAGAGCTTCCTTCTCAGAGTTATCGTACACTAACGTATACCAATCCCAAGCCCTAATTCGATCTAGAAACATATGGCCATACCCATTCGGATCACATAATATTTTTCCAAAGTCTTTCTCAGCAAATATCAAAGGTGCCATGCTAATAATCTAGGATCAAAGCAATAAAATTGGAGAGATCAAGATTCAAACCGCCCCCGGAATTCGTGAGGGGAAAACAAATCTCGATCTTGCACAGGGCACAGGAGATGGATTCGGGAAGATGTGGCACCAGATCGGCCACCAGGGAACAAAATCGATCGGTGAAGACTTTGGCGGCGCTCCAGAAACGTCAGTATAGCCGCGGATCTGCGGCTCTGGTCGCGGAGTCGCGGCTTTCTTGGAGAAGCAGAGGATCGGGAAAATTTGGTGAGGCGGCGCTTTGAGAGGGGTTTCAGATTTGAGGTTGATTTTGCGTTTGAGGGAGTAGAAGTGGGTTAAAGAGGATATTTATAGGAGGAAAAAGATTGGGAATTCCACTTTTATCCCTAGGTAAAAAGATATTTACAAACCTAGGGACTTGAAATTTTGAAAGAAGGAGTTTGACCCTAGGGAAAAAGAGTTATGGGGAAACCTAGGGTTTTGAGGGATTTGAATTTTGAAAGTTGTAGAACACTTTTAAAGGAATTTGCACAAAAGTCCCTCATTTTCTTCTTTTTTTTTATATATTTATTTACAAAAAGTGTACAAAAAACTATTTACAAGGAATATATACAAGTGTGTCCATTGCCTAAGCTTTTCTTTGGTCGTTTCCCTCTAGCCCGTTTCCCGTCGTTCCAGTGTGTTTGTTTGCGCGGGCTCAGTTGGGAAACGAGTGCAATTATTTTCTGAGCCTTAGGCATTTTCAGTCTCAATGGCTTATTGTTATTCATCCTCATTTCACCACAAGGTTCACTGAAAATTTCTTCATCACCACTTTTTTCACTCTGAAATTCTTCATTCCCAATGTTAAGAAATTCCAGCTCTTCTCCATACAAATCCTCAAAATTAAGGTCAACATCTTCCTTCAGAGTTGTACAATTAGTTAACCGACCCCGAGTTGGCTCATCCAGACACATGATTTCATCAGCGAAGAGGTCTTCAAAAGTTATATCAATTGGAGGTTCTTGAATCATATCCTCATGGGATACGTTCACAGTTGGCTCACTGAAAGTGAAGATATCCAAATCAACTTTCCCCTTTTGAAAGGGTACTCGGATAACAGGATTTTCCACTTCAAGAGAATCACAAACTTGTGACTCATCTTTACTTTTTTCCTCACAATTGTTTCTGACAAAGTTAACCTCGAATGTTTGATCTTTAATCCTACGAGGTTGCATGCTGAAGACATTCAATTCTCTCGTCATATCCTCAAAAATTATCCTCATTGACCCATTCCTGCAATTTATGATGGCATTTGCTGTGGCCAGGAATGGTCGTCCCAAGATGACAGGAGTTTGAGCCCTATGATTGGTATTAGACACAGGTTGTGTCTCAAGAACTACAAAATCCACAAGGTAAATGAACTCCCCAACTCTAACAAGAATATCGTGAATTTCCCCCTTGGGTCTCTTGAGAGAGCGATCAGCCAGTTGTATCGTCATTTGGGTCGGGCGGAGATCACCTAATCCTAATTGTTGATACACAGAAAAAGGCAGGAGATTGATACTGGCCCCTAAATCAAGTAGTGCCCTATTAATGGTAGTCTGTCCTATGACACAAGAGATTGTTGGGCTCCCTGGGTCTTTGTATTTCTCCGGAATTGGCCCAGTGAGCAACTCGCTGACGTTGGATACTAGGAAGACTCTCTTAGGGACTTGTGTTTTTCTCTTCTTGGTGCACATTTCCTTTAAGAATTTTGCATATGATGGCACTTGTTGTATGGCATCAAGAAGAGGGACATTGATTTGGACCTTGTTAAACATTTCTCGTATCTTCTCCATATGAGCATTCAACTTGTGATTTGTAAGCCTATTTGGAGATGGTGCCCTGGCTTATAAGGTTGCTCATCTACTTTTTCTTTTCCTTGGGCTTTTGAAGTTGATGGCTCTGAACTAGAAGATGGATTGTCAGAAGTTGGTTGTACTGGAACTGGAGGGGTTGACTTTGGTACTGGATGGGATGGTTGAATAGAAACCCTATTATCTACCTATTTTCCAGATCTCAGGATATGAATAGCATTGCAATGACTTGGGCCCATGTCTTCCACTTCATGCAAAGGGAAGTGATTTTTGGGATTGGGCATTGGCTGACTTGGAAACATTCCTTTTTGTCTCTCATTGAAAGAATTATTCAGTTGCCCAATTTGGACCTGTACTTTGTTCATATCCTATTGATGGTTCTTCATTAGGGTTTCTATCATCTTTTCCAACTTTGATAGTTTGTCATCTGAATCATTCTGGGGGATGTTGGTGATATGGAGACTGGAAGTGTGTTTGATAGTGTGGTGGGCTCTGATAGGATTGTGATTGTGGTGGACTTTGATATGGATGAAAATTCGGTGAATTACGATTGAGACTGTGTTGAGGAGGCTGAGCATTATATGGATGTGGAAATGGTGGCCTATGTTGCTCAGGACCAGACTGACTCCACGAAAAATTTGGATGGTTTCACCATCCCGAATTGTACGTATTAGAGTATGGATTGTGATTGGGTCTGGTAAAAGCAGCATTCGTATTCTCCTGATATGATTGAGACTGATATACAGGACACTCCTCGAATACATGGTTGAGGTCATGACAAAAGGTGCAACCCGGTTTGACCATAGGTGATGGGTTGACCTGATTGACAGCAGAATGTTCCCTTAACTCAAGCAGTTCTATCCTCTTCATTAATTGTGTGATCTTGGCTTCAGCAGCTATAGAGGATTCTATGGAATGCATACCGGTTCTGGAAGTAGTGGGAGTGGGTTTATCTGAGCATGACTCCCACTGAATGGTTTTCTCAGCTAGGGCTTCAAAGAGATCCCACCTTTGATTCTCATCTTTCTTCAAAAATTCCCCTTAGCACATGGATTCAAGGAGTGTTTTCGTTTGATAATCAAGTCCGTCATAGATAATTGGCACTAACGCCATTTCTCTATGCCGTGATAAGGACATAAGGCTAAAAGGTCTTTGAAACGCTCAAAATATTTCCAGAAGGGTTCGTGTGATTCCTGCTTGAATTGCATGATGTTCTTTCTCATGAGGGCTGTCTTATGAATGGGATAAAATTTCTTAAGAAATACTTTTACAAAATCATCCCATGAAGATATCGAACTGGCGGGAAGATTGTAAAGCCATTTCTTAGCTAAGTCCTTCAGCGCAAAAGGTATGAACCTTAACCTAACAGCATCCTCAGTCAATTGGGAAATTCTCATCATTACACATACTTCTTCGAACTCTCGAATGAAGAAGTACGCGTCCTCAGACTCTAAACCATGAAATCGTGGAAGTGTATTGATGAATTGTGGTTTCAGCTCAAAATGATTTCCATTGGTAACAGGGAGAAGAATGCATGATGGAAGGGAGGTGCGAATCGGATAGAATCTGTCTTGAAGCGAAACGTTGTTTTCCATTGTGTGAAGTGGTGGTGTTGGTGCAAGTGTAGAAATTCTAACAAGTCTTGCAGAATCTGGATCCCGGTACCACTCTTGCATATACAGTCACAAATAACGTTCACCGATCACACCAGCGAAAAGAAAAAAATAACAAACAATAAAAGAAAAATCAATCCCAAGCTATCTAGGATTCCTGGACCTAGACGACTCCTAACTGTTCGATGAACCAAAGAAGGTTGTTGCTTGAATCAGACCACAGCTAATCAGCCAGGTAGGGGCAAAATACGGTGGGAGGTATCCGTACGTAAGCAACGGGCCTTAATTACGCCAAACCACGGTATCTTCGAGGCTTAACCTCTTAATCCCCAGCCTTAGACATTGATTTCACCGGAGTATGAATCAAAATCAACTTCCAACTTCAGCCGATCTCCTACTGAGTCCGGATGTCCCTAGGGCCAACGTCTATCAGATTTTATTAAAAGGCTTGGGATTGTGAGTGCTGGGATGGTGGTTTTTGGGCTAAGGAAAGGGTGATGAAATCCCCACCTTATCTTATTTATTGGGTAATGCCCTTAAAATCGATTTTGTGCAAGTGTACGATATAAGCAAACAAGGTTCACTCAAAGCGATATAAATCAACCAAGAAGTGAGTCCTAATCAAAATGCAATGCGCACGTACCTTGCTCTAGCACTCTTCAACAGTAAAGTAAATGAATTGAAAAAACACGTGCCTAGAAATGCAAACGTCTAATCAATTTTTAACTTTGCAACCAATATTTTACTGTTGATTATTAGCAGGAATATGGTGAAGCATACTAGAATTAAGTATTGTAGAAGCTGTTATTTTGCAGAGCAAGCAACCCTGCAGAAAATTATGAGTAGTTCACTCTTCTTTGTCGCGGATCCGCGGCTTTGGCCGTGGAATCGCAGCAAATCAGAGGGCAACTGGTCTCTGCTTTCTAGAGCAGAGGCCCAGGGCCACTTATATGTCACTGCAATGCTAGTTTTCCTGTTTCTTCACCTGTAACCTGCAACAGAGAAGAAAGTTCGTTTAGTTCTTCAATTGAATCAAAACTGTTGCTCTCCGCGGCAACGGCGCCAAAAATTTGATAAGTAAAGGGTTAGTGGAGTAGAATTCGCACAGATATTCAACAAAAGAGAGAAGGTTTAGAGTCAACCTTAGGTGCTTAATCACTCCGAAGTATTCACAATGTGTAATGTACTCCTTTCCAAATCACCGTAGTAGCATAAGCTATACGGGTCGAATCCACAAGGAGAGCTCACGATGGAAGCTTTACGGTTTGATGTTGAAGAAAGACAAACGAAAGTTCTTCTTTGTTTCAAAAGAATGAAAAAGACATGGAAAAATAGGTGAAAGAATTGGTTGTGATTTTGTACATGAAAGTAAAAACGATGAAAAGAGAATGAAAAGAATTTGAAAACAAGAATTTCTTTTAGGAAGAAAACTAAAGTAGAGAAAACTTGCAAAAGACTTTTAGAATGGAAAAAGCCATGACTAGCTAACCTTACTAACTTGCTAACTTATTAATCTCCGTTAGGGTGAAGCATGCCTCATGTTGATTCATCGGCAAGTGTTTGTCTTGCTTGTTGGTCAAGTTACTTTCCCTTTTGATGGATGGGTGATCATCTTGGACTTGTCTTGTAGCCTCATTGATTTCATCGGCTCTCAAGATAGAATTTCATGGTGGAATCGGGGAGTGTCACTCAAGGGATGCTAAGGAAGAAGATACAAAATTCATTAGACATTCAAGGCCATACAACAAGTTAGCATTGAAGTAAGAAAGTTGTACAACGAATAGCATATGTTTGGTGTTCCATCTCTATATTCCATCAAGGCACTTGTTCTAAGAAAAGGCTCTAAATGAGGCACACATGAATCATATGGAGAATTACAACAAGAGATTGCCAAGAATGAAAGTAACCCATCGGGAATGAAAAAGACTCAACATTTGCAAGATTAAGAATTAGCATCCACCCAAGAGTTAGAAGTTAGCAAGATTAGTTGTTAGCTAGTCATGTTAGAAGAAGTTAGCTATCCATTACACTAGAAAGAAAACAATAAGACATTATGCTATGAAAGTAAAGCTTTAAGGAAATAAAGCAAGAAATGAAAAGCACTAGAAATCGCAATAGAAGAGAAAGTAGATTGGATTAATCCTTGCTTTGCTTCAAGTTGTCACCCCTTGATTACAAGCTTTCACTCTCTCACTATCTCTCTCTTGCAGAATTTCTAGGAGGAAGAAGAAGACTAAGAGCAATAAAACCTAGAGAAAAACTAAAAATTACAAGCTCTTTTCTCTATTCTCTCCTCCTCTTTTTTGCACTGGCCCTGATGGTCTATTTATAGGCCTCAGGAGAAGAAGGCTCCAGAATCAGACAGCTGGGGATCAATCGCTGGCTCAACGGCCAGATAACTGCCGCGGATCCGCGGCCAGAGCCGCGTTTCCGCGGCAGAATCTTGGCCGTTGCGCCAACGATTTCTGTTGCGAGTTTGTTACAGGTTGTTATCCACGTTGGCGCTTCTAGAAGGCTGACTGGGCGCATGGATGAATCCAGAAACTAGGCTATTCTTTTGGGCTTCTCTTTAGGCCTTTAATTAATCCTTTATTCTTGATATTTACATGGATTTGTGGGCCTCTTCTCCATTAAAATATGGACCTGCAAAAATAGAGAGAAAAAGAGTAAAAAATAGATTTTTATTAATATTATGCATGGTATAGAGGTGGAAGATGATGCAAAAATGAACTACAATCATCCTCCCACTAATCATCCTTGAAGGTGATGCATCCAATGTAGTATCCATTAAGCTCAAACACATCCACTATCAAAGCACCAAAACCTCTCACATCATGTGAGAGCCCACACCTACATCAAATACAATAGGGGTAGATTTTGGTACCCATACCTTTTTGAGCCCATGGGGGTTAGCACTTTTTTTAACCCAAACAAACTTGTTTTTAAAATTTGAATCATTTATTCTATCATAACAAACTTTGCAAGGTCCCCCGTACGTCCACAATGTGTACAAGTGTACAAATGAGCATACATAGAATCATGTGTGTGAGCATGATGAGGATGTGTATGCTGTGTTTTGTGTGCATGCATATGAGAGCATGTTTCTTGTGAAACATGAATTCCAATCGTGTGTGGTTCATGACACATTGGCTCAAAGTGGAGCCCAAACAATCAACACTCTTTTTAACATAATTATATCATTTTATACATTAGAAGAAAAAGTGGAGCATGCAATAGAAACACTAGATGATGAAGTTATAGTAGCATGGCAAGCATGTGAATCTAAACCATTTTTCAAAGAAGTATTTTCTTTTGAAACTAAATCCAATTCTTTTGAAATCAAAGCAATTTTATTTTTCAAAGAATTGTTCTCTTTTAAAATAATTTTAAGTTTTGATGACAAAACCTCATTTTTCTTCAAAACATCACCACAAGTATTTTTACTCTTTAAAAATTCATTTTCATTTAAGGCAAAGTTAAGTTGGGATTTCAATGAGTCCCTTTCATTTGAGATCTCAACCCTCTCTTGCAAAGCCATATAAACTTAGAAAATAAATTTTTATTTTCTTCTTTTAAATCAAATTTTTTATTTTTCAAAAGTTTGTATTTTTCAAGCAAGTTTTCACAAAATAATGAAAGTTCTTCATTTAAGGCATCGACATCCATATTGTCATCACCTGAAGAACTAGCACTATCATCTAGTTGAGTATCTGAATGTAACTCAAGGGAGTCATTCCCTTGGACCATGTAGTAAGTTTCGTCAGACTCATCTCCACTAGATTCATTCTCCACATTGTTTGTCATTTGCAGCTTGGGAGAGGTCAATATATTCTATACTGTAAAAACAGAATCACAATGATAAATCATAGATAAATATTCTTTACTAAGTGTATGCTTTAGTGCATTTAAAGCTTGTGCATTAGCTTCAATGTACTTATCACTACCAAAATAGATTTTTTTTGGTAGTGGCAAGATAAACATGTATTCCTAGGGTTTTAAGGTATTTACTCATCTTATACTTTCACATATCAATGTTGGTGACATCATACATGGGAGGGGTCACGAAATCCATGAGTGTGTGGAAACAAATATTATGATTAGCTAAAATGAGGATCTTTAACTCAAGGTTGTTAGACCCAAAATAAGAGCACCAAGCTCTGATACCAATTGAAATACACCTAGAGGGGATGAATAGATGTATTAGCTAATCTAATGGCAAATGATGCGGAATTAAAAACTAATTGCAGCACACTATGTGTAACAAAAGAGTGTAGCTAAATTTCCCGTGAAGGAATCTGGACTATCTCCTCGAGATTCCTCTAAATTAAGAGTTGAGGTGCTATATGAAGCTCTCTTGGTTCAACACAAGTATGGACACACAAACAATACCAAGTATGTATGAGATATGAATCATATGAAGAAATGCAAGATATAAGAGAGATATAGTTTAGAGAAAGTGGATCAAACGCAAACACTAAGATATATTTCGAGATTCGAGCCACTGCTCTACGTTCCCGCCTTCACACAGAAGGATTTCCACTACGTCCACATAGGACCTCCCACAAAGGGAACCTCCACCGAGGAATTACAACTCAACACTTGGAGTACACAACTCCACTTATTAACACAACCACCTCTACACAAGAGGCAAGGCACAAAGCCAAAACACGATCACCTCTACACAAGAGGGATAGACACAAAGCTAAGCTACAATCACCTCTACACAAGAGGGACAAGGCACAAAGCCAAACCATAACTACAATCACCTCTACACAAGAGGGACAAGGCACAAACCCAAACCTAAAAAAGATTACAAACTTAGTGATCACAATAGACCACAAATAATTTTCCTCACAAAACAAGATCCTACAGATAGGATTACATATGATAGCTCAAGTGTGAGAAAACAAGGTGTTTGGAATCAAAATCACAAAGAGAAATACTTGAAAAAATGCTAGATAGAAATTGAAATAAATATCAAAATCAATTTCCCAAAGACTCTATTTTTATTTAATTATTCCAACCCTTAAAAACAAAGTAAAAATAAAACTTTTAGGCATAAAAACTCTTTTGATACTCTTTAGAAAATGGGCAAGATGGCACTAAAACTTTTTCTCGTGAAATCCAAAACTTTGATTTTCAATCGAATTGTTATTATGTTAAACTCAATCCTAATAACCCCTTTATATAGGGTTTTAGAAGAGCAAACTTAGCATAATTTTATCAGGATAAAAGAGGAAGAAATTGACCCAAAAAATCAACTTACCTCGTTTTAAAATTAAACATGTTTTAAAAAACAGATTAGAGAAAACAGTCGTTACTGCCAATCTGGCAGCAGACTGACAGTCGACCGGCGGTCGACCAGCAGATTCAAATAATCTGACCGTTAGCTCTCGGTCGACTGGTCGATCGACCGTGACAAACATAAACAAAATTGGTTACAGTCGGTCGACCGCCCGGTCGACCGGGAACGTGTACAACGTGCACTCCCCTAATTGTCGGTGTCCGATCAACTGTCCGGTCGACCGTTCTGGCCTGTAATAGTCACGGTCGACCGCCCGGTTGACTGACCAAGGCTAAAAACAGACTCTAAGCTCTTTTGAAGAAACAAAAAATTTTCAAATATTTTTGTTTGGATTTTGGGAGATAGAAAACATGCATAGCCATAAGATACAAGTTCTAAACATTGATAAAAAATATTTTAGAAAAATGTAGAACAAGTAATCAAAACCAAAATCATACTTTTGAAAATGTACATTTTTGTGTGTGTATATTTTTGAGCTTCAAATGTATATTCTACCCTTAAACAAACTAAACTAAATACAAACTGAAGTCTTCTTGTAGAACTCCTTCTCCAAGCCGACTCGATCCAAAGAGCTTGACTCCAACCAAGTGCTAGATGCGATCTTGACGCGCGAGCTCTTGAATCTATATGTGTTAGCTCTAAAGCTCCTTTGTTGAAGATAAGCACCTACTAAGATCCTGATACAAAATCTGAAACTATATAAACACAGGATCTTTAGTACTATAACTACATGAGTTAATATCATCAAAACTAGAGTGACGGGCCTTTGGGCCAACAGTGATCACAAGTGTTCCACCTCTTGTATTTGAGGAGTTGTAGAGGTTGCCACCTCGGTGAGCTTGCGGGTTCGCGTGTGTTGTTCTTGTAGGAACAAGTGAGGGACTTGTGGGTCCAAGAGTTCTTGAGGGAGCTCGTTGTAGGTGTGCGGCACCGAGTGATCTTGCAGGATCAATTATAGTGAAAATCCTTCAATAGTGGTGAAGGCGGGGACGTAGAGCTAGTGGCTCGAACCTCAAAACAAATCTCTCATGTATGCGATTAAATCTCTCCCTCTCTCACTTGTGTTTATATATCTTGCATGCTTTTATTGTTTACATTCTCACATGCTTGATATACCTGTGCTTTATTGATATACATACTTAGATTGTTTTAATATCTTGCATGCTCTTGTATTTATCATATTCTTACATGCTTGATATTGTCATTGTGCTTGTGTGCACACTTGTATCAAACCAAGAGAGCTAAAGTAGCACCTCAACTCTTAGTGTAGAGGAATCTTGAGAAGAAGTCCAGAGCCCTTCACCGGGAATTCAGCTTCACTCTTTGGGTATATAAAGTGTGTTTATTTAGTTTGCATAATTAGTTTTTAATTCCGCATTAGTTTTATATTAGATTGCTAGTCACCTATTCACCCCCTCTCTAAGTGACCTACAATTGGTATCAGAGCTTGGTGCTCTTGATTTGGGTCTAACAACCTTGAGTTAAAGATCCTCGTTTAGCTAATCACAATATTTGTTAACACACACATATGGATTTCATGACACCTCCCATGTTTGACATTCTTAACGTCCAAACTTAGAAAGTTAAGATGTCCATGTACCTAAAAGCCTTAGGAATTCATACCTATTTTGTCACTATTGAGAATTCATATTTTATTAATGGCAAACATCTTGAGGCTAATACAAAATCCATCCATGCTATAAAGAGTACCCTAAATGATGATTGTTTATCTAGGGTGTCTAATATTGAATCAGTTTTTGCAGTTTGGAACACTCTTTGCTCTCTTGGGAAACAAACACCAAATGAAAAAGAGGGTGACTTGGAGGATGGAAGTGATACTTCTAACATATGCTGTATGGTTCCAAGAGGATGACCCCCTTGAGGTAAAATTTGAATCCGAGTTTGATGAAGATGTTGACATGCCATATGATGAGCTTGCTTTATTTTGTCAACAACTTCTTAAAAAATATAATTTGCTTAAAATAAAAAATAAAAGATTGAAAATTAAATATGATTCCATTTTAAAAGAAAAAAGACTCTTTTAGAAATGAATTTGAAATTGTTTCAAAAGAAAATGAATGTTTGAAGAATAAAGTTATTTTAATTGAAAAAGAAAAGGAGATTGCCTTAAAGGAAAATAACTCTTTGAAAAAGAAAAATATTTTGAAAGAAAAAATATTTCTATTTCTAAAAAGAAAAGGGATTTTTTGTCTCATGTCTCTTTTTTCAAATTAATAATGATATTTCTATTATAAAGAAGAACATTGATTGTTTGGGCTCCACTTTGAGCCAATGTGCTATTGATCACTTTAGATTAAAATTCATGTTTCGCAAGAAACAAATTTCACATGTTCATGCACATACCCCACCGCATACATATGCACACTATGCTCACACTCACACCACTCATATGCATGCTAGAGTGTATACATGTACATATTGTGGCTGAAAAGGCCATCTTGTAAGATTTTACTTTGATAGATTAAATTTTATAAATTTTGTAAAAAAAATTCTTGGGTTCCCTATAATACTAACCCCCATGGACCCAAAAAGAAATGGGTACCAAAATTCCTACCTCTTGTGTTTGATGTAGGTGTGGGCTCTCACAAAACGTGAGAGATTTAATACCTTGTGGTGGATGCATTGGAGCTTGAAGAATATACCCATTTGATGCATCGTTATCAAGAAAGCATGGTGGGAGGACCACCCCATGTTTTAGAGAAATGAATTAGCTACATCAGTTTTGGTAACCATTTCTTCCTCCTCTTTTAAAAATGCTTTTAATATTTATATGCCAGTGTAGTAACCTAGACTCAATCATATATTGTTTTGTACTTAATATTGAGTTAATTGGTTGTTAACTATGCATATATTTTTAACTTTTCAATGAATTTACATGCCTATATCATGTTCATATGCATATTCTATTAAAACTTGTATTATACATGTACAATTTTTCAGTTACATGCTATACATGATCTATTTCTATTATGTACTCACTTATTGTTTAATTGTATATTATATCTCCTAGTTTTGATGGTTCTTGCATAAGTATATGATATATCAAGTTTTTGAGAAAAAATTTCAATTAAGTTTTTGTTTTGAGATTTATTGTTTATTTTCATGAATGTGCTATTCACATGATTCTTGTACACTCACATCTCTTATGTTTACTTATGTATTTATTTTCATAAGCATTTATGAGATTTATAAATCTTGAGTGTCAATTTTTGTGTAATACACATGTTTCATGAGATATAGATAATTTTGTTTCCTATTTAAAGGATCTTTCACTAGTTTTTCAGAAACTACTTTTAACTAGTTATTTATTCTTTACTTGGTAGTGTTTTCAATTTATAACTATTTTTAAATTCTATTTTTAAAAACTTTTACCCTTTGAAGGGTGGATGGTTGGACGACCATACCTTATATGCCTTAATGACTATCTTTTATCATGTGCATGAAAGGGTGGTAGTTATGAGTTATACACATGATCTTCATGCAATTTTATTTTTATATACTCATATGTGTTTTCTATATATGTATGTACTAAATTTCAAGTAATATTTTCATACATACATACATACATACATACATATATGTGTGTGTGTGTGTGTGTGTGTGTGTGTGTGTGTGTGTGTGTGATTTTTATTGTGCTTATTTTACAATGTCTTTACACATTTTTATAGCACAAACTGTTTATGCTAAGCTTGACTTACTTCTAAATGTTAATTGGTATCTTTACAAGCTTATGCATTGCTTTCAATTGGTGTTTATTTGGTATCAAAATATATTTCATGTTTTACCTACAATTGATATCAAAACTTACAATTAATTACAATTGGTATCAAAATTTACAATTGGTATCAAAATATATTTTGCTGACTTCAAAAAGTTTCAAATTTTTTTTTTAAGTATTATAAAAAATTTTCAAAATTTGTTGATATATATTGCCTATATGCAAGGGGAGCTTAACATCTCCTCTATATATAAATTCATGTTGAGTGTATTTTACATACTCATGAGCTTGACCTCTCTTCGTTATGTAGTACACATGTATAGGGGGAGCTTAACATCTCCACTTATACATTGTATATTATGATTTTTGTGCGTCAGGGTCATGCTATCCCTTCTCCATGTAATGCATGTATGCAAGGGGAGCTAACTTAACGTCTCTCCTCTTCATGAATGTATATCGCATATACATCTTTATTATTTGTTTATCTTTACCTCTTTGTTGATGAATTGACAAAAGGAGGGAGAAGAATTTAGAGAGTTTATATATACATGTTTAATATTTTTGGTTTATGCATATATATTTATTTAGTTTATGAGCTTTTATTGAATATCTTTATTGTTTTTGCTATGCATGAGTTAAGGAGGAGCTTCTATGAAACTTATCTTTAATCAATGCATATATAACTCCATGAGTTTTATCATCATCAAAAGGGAGAGATTGTTGACCCAAAGGCCCATCACTCTAGTTTTGATGATGATTAACTCATGTAGTTATAGTACTAATGATCTTGTATTTAATAAGTTTCAAATATTTGCTCAAGATCTTAGTCAGTGTTTAGCATCAACGAAAGTTCAAAGTCAAGTTTTGAAGCTAGAACGTGTTGATTTAAGAGCCCGCGCTTCAAGATTGCATCAAGTACTCAAAGAGAAATCTAGCTCATGGATCACGTTTGGAGCATGTCGACTTGGAGAAGAAGATTTTCAAGAGGAGACTTAAGTCAAGAGTTTGTAAGTTTAAGAATTTTATCTTAGAATAACATGTAAAGGATAGATTAGTTATAAATTGCTCAAGTTTATACACACACATACACACACAAAAACTTTGATTTTTAGAAAATACGATTTTGGTTTCATGATTAAATTTCTATATCTCAAAAAATAGTTCACATATTTGTAATATGTGTTGATTTTTTATCACATATTTGTAATTTATAGTATTTCAATGAATTTATTTTTTATGAGATTTATGAAGATTTTATGGTACTTAAAATGTATTTAAAAAGATGTTCAAATGTGGTTTTGGGCTGCTTGCGGTCGACTGATCGGTCGATCGAAGGCTAGCTCGGTCGACCGATCGGTCGACCGACATGCACAAGCCCATGTGACTTGAGCTCGGTCGACCAATCAGTTAACTGTAGTAGAGATCAGCTGACCGATCGGTCGACCAACTGAGTTTGCAGAGCTCTCGGGTTTTCTGGTCGACCGGGTGGCCGACCGTTATGTTGATCTGATAGACACCCTTATAGATTTCTGATCATAACTTTTTATTCTTATATTAAGTCAACATGATTTAAATTGCATTTCAAAGATAATTTTCAGGGCTATATTTGTTATTCAATAATTATTTTTTGATTCAAATGTTAAAGATGTCAAATATTAGGTTGAAGTCTATTATTGTTCTGAAAATAGTTTACAATTTCTGATTTGACACCTTTCAGTTTTTTGATGATAACTTTTTACTCCAAAATGATATTGAGTTGTTTAAGTTGTATTAGAAGAATACTTAAAGATCTACAAATTCTTCCTATATGCTTATTTTCAAATTCTGTAATTTTAGGACTCAAAAATGTGCTTAAACTTGACCTATTGCACAATCTGAGTCTGTGGTCGGTCGACCAGTCAGAAATTTAACCGTCAGTCGGTCGGCTGGACAGTCGACCGACAGGCCATTCTAGCTAGATTTTGAGTCATAATAGCTAATTTTTGATCCCCTATAAATAAGGGATCTTTTGGCCTGTTTTAGGTAAGATTTTTAGAGAGTTTTCAAGAACCATTTTCCCATCTCCAACAAAAGTTTTTCAACAAGTTTTTGCCTAAACTTCGATATCAAACAGGTGTTTATCAAGAGTGTTTTTCTTAAGTTTTCAAAAGAGATTTCTTGAGTTTTTTACCACAACATCTATCTAGTTTTCTCACACAAGCTTGAACTTTC
Source organism: Agave tequilana (assembly GCA_038442645.1). NCBI lineage: Eukaryota > Viridiplantae > Streptophyta > Magnoliopsida > Asparagales > Asparagaceae > Agave > Agave tequilana. Next base: position 77,039 of record JAVJIF010034637.1, read on the forward strand.
CATTGCTATATTCATCATGTAGGATCCTTGTTGTGAGAGTTTGTTTTTGTGATCAAGAAAAGTGATCACAAGTGTTTCACCTCTTGTATTTGAGGAGTTGTAGAGGTTGCGGCCTCAGCGAGCTTGCAGGTTCACATTTGTTGTTCTTGCAAGAACAAGTGAGAGACTTAAGGGTCCAAGAGTTCTTGAGGGAGCTCGTTGTAGGTGTTAAGGCAACAAGTGATCTTGCGGGATCGATTATAGTGAAAATCCTTCATAGTGGTGAAGGAGAGGACGTAGAGCAAGTGGCTCGAACCTTGAAATAAATCTCCCGTATTTGCGATTGCTTATCTCTCCCTCTCTCACTTGTGTTTATATATCTTATATGTTTTTATTGTTTAAATTCTCACATACTTGATATGCTTGTGCTTTATTGATATACATACTTGGGTTGTTTAATATCTTGCATGCTCTTGTATTGATCATATTCTTACATGTTTGATATTGTCATTGTGCTTTTGTGCACACTTGTATCAAACCAAGAGAGTTAAAGTAGAACCTCAACTCTTAGTCTAAAGGAATCTTGAGGAGAAGTCCAGAGCTCTTCACCGAGAATTCGGCTTCACTCTTTGGGTATACAAAGTGTATTTATTTAATTTGAATAATTAGTTTTTAATTCCGCATTAGTTTTGCATTAGATTGCTAGTCACCTATTCGTCCCCCTCTAGGTGACCTACAACTTCATATTGGATAACAGATTTTAGTAATAGTAAAATTAAAAGTAGTTCAAATATATTGTAATCAAATATCATTATTTTCCACAATCTATACAATTTGAGCACACAATGTAATAGAAGACTAGCTACAGAATTGTTAACATAAGCTTGAGAATAAAGAAAAAGTAAAATATTAAGACATCTAAAATTTAGCAAAACTACTATTACTCAAGACTTCAAGTCAAACATAGCATAACTATAAGACAGAGAAATTGACAAGATACTACTAATCAACACCAATAAATATCATTTTGTTGAATTTTTCATTTCAATCAAAACACGTACAAATTCAATAGCACCATCTCTAACGTTGAACTGCCAAGTTTTTATCAATATAACATCCCTTTTATAAAAACTGACACGAGTTTTATATTAGCATTGAACTTCATATATATAAAACGTAGTCTGAAATTAACTATTTGAATATGACTTGTAGTTGTTAATTCTTGATCAAAGAAATTTGAGGCGAGTTGCCGTAGGCCAAATTCTTTGGATCTTTAACTATTGATGTTGAGAGATTAAGGTGGGTAGTTGTGGTGGAGATTTTTTAACGCGATTGATCGGACGGTCAACCTCACACCACAAGCTAAAGTGGATCTTGATTATTGGGTAATGACTAAAGATTTCAACATAAAAAATAGGCAGAGACAAGAGATTTTTACGTGAAAATTCAAATTGAGAAAAATCATGGGAAGGAGAGGGAGAATTTACTATTTTCAAGATATTATAATGAATTCTTTAGGGCTATACTATGATTACAATCTCTAGGGTCCCCCCATCTTCTCGAGGGAGATCCTAGTGTATAATACCCTACGTGTTGTAATTGATAGTGCAGATATTTCGGATCTCCATAACTGCATGATTCACACATTGTAATTTCCTCATAACCGTCCAGATCATGCCCTTGATTGTTGTGATTGATATGCCACGATATCCTCTAGTATCTATAATAGTCCGCATTGGAGTAGGAGTGTTATAACGTTTAAAATGTGGGGGTGATCTGGCAGCATAAGTAAATCCAAGAATCGGGAAATCTTGTCGCTGAGTTGTATCCAACGCGAAGGTGTCGTGGAGGGCCTTCATGTCAAAGGATGCACTATTAGAAAGCTTGTCAGATTGCGTCAAAAATTTGCATCGAATATTGACATTTTGCATTGAAAATTTACAGATTGCGTCGAAAAGTTGCATCAAAAATATCTGACGTAGAAGACCTCGACGCAAATTTATTTTGGCTTCGAAATTTGACGCATATTTTTTAACTATTTTTTGTATTTTATATATTGCGTTGAATATTGGATGCAGTTTTCATTTTAATTTTTAGAAAAAATTAATTATTGCCTCGAATATATTTTTGATGCAAATATCTAGTTTCAACAACTGCTCACAGTTTGAAGATTTTTGGTATAAAAAATACGACCTGTTGCCATAAATTGCATCAAAAATAAATAATCGACGTAATTATAGGTCAAATTTTGCGTCGAAAAATAAAATATTCGACGCAATTTGTCAGCTTCCTTATCTCCATAAGCTGTAAAAAAAAATTGGTATGAAAATACCACAAGTTTCAACATCCTGCGTCGAATATGTTTTTCGACGCAATTCTTAACCAATAATTGCGTCGAATAATCATATTCAACGCAATATTTGACATGCAATTGCGTCGAATTATATTTTTGACGCAATTTATCTTATTTTTTTTAAAAACTGCATCATCAATTTAAAATCTCAATACATATCTAAAATATGAACCAATAAATAATTTCAAACCAATACACATTACATTGTATCACATATATTGCACCGTATCACATATATCACTCCATATCACATATATATCAAAGTATGTCATATCAATGTGTATATATCACAAATGTCAAATTATATCACAAGTTAAAAATTCACCAAACAGGATAAAATATATAGCATAAATGTAAGGTGCACATGTCAAAATATTTTACAAAAGTCAACTCAATACAAGGAATATCACCTAAGACTCGTCGTTCTGTCTATCACCAGTGTTGTCGTCCCTGCTAGGTTGCCTGACACTTTGTTGATTCATCGCAGACTAGGCCATGAACAACTGCATCTCTCTGTGCCGCCTTAAGACTGGCAATTCTCTGTTGGTCGGCCTCCGACTGCTGCCTCATGGCCTCAAACTCCTACCTCATGGCCTCAACCTGCTGCTCAAACTAGATGGTATAGGGATCCCTCCTACTAGGCCTGGTGACTCTGAGAACATCCACGTGCATCCCGAGACTGGTGATATGTCCAAATGTCTCTGCTACCGCTCATGTACTGGCGGTGCTCTCGCCGCTGCCATCTACTACCACCGCATCATAATTCTTCTCAAGCTGGAGCTAAAAATTAACAAATATATTATAAGTCAACTTAGATGTCTATCATTTTCAAAAAAATATAAAGATATATAAACTAATCTTTAAATACTTACACCAATAGACATGGCGTCGATGGAGACTGGCTTTCCCTGGGTGCGGGGCAGAGGAAGCTCACCCTCAGGAGCATCGAGCGCATTCATCTTCAGAAATTTCTTGTTGTAGATCTCTTTTGCGTTCAGCTCCTTTCCGCGGGCCCCTCTCTATTAAAATTGAAAGATATTTATAAAATAAATGGAAGGTAAAAGCAAATATGCTATAAAACCAAATGAATATAAATTTATGCTTACAACTTTGCCCTTCTGTAGCACCCTGTTCCCAGAATACGTATACGTATTCAAATTCTCGATCATATTTCTCGATTTACTTTCTGTATTTGTTTTTATTTTATGTGTATTTATGTGATCTTTTTGCATTGGATCCAGATTCGTGGACTCGGAGTCGGTCCTAGTCTGAACAAAGGACCGATCCTAGTTATTGCTCGATTTGATCTTTTCGGTAGTTAGATTTAACCAATTTTAGTTTTAAACATTATTTTCTAATATTCTAGATTTTTCATAATTTTCTAAAATTTTTCTGAATTAAATTTTAAATCTTTAAAACTGCTGTCGACCAGTGCCGCTGATCGATTCTCAGATTTTTAATTTACAAATAGAGTTAAATTTCTAAAAATAGCTTTCATATTATTTCTTAAAATCATATTTTTTATCTAAATATATTTTTTAGATTTTTCTGAATTTATCAAAATTCTACCGGATTTAGTGTCGGCCAGTATCGCTGGTTTGTTCTAGGATTTTTAGCTTGAAATCGGAGTTAAAATTTTGAATTCTGCTTTTACATTACTTCCTAGAATCATATTTTCTCTTTTGATGTATTTTCTAAATTTTTTCAGAATTTATCAAAATTCGGTCGGAACCGGTGTAGACCAGTATCGATGGTTGACTCCAGGATTTTTCATTTGAAAATTAAAATTTATTTATAAAAACCGATTTCATATTATTCCTCAGGATGATATTTTCTACCTCCGCGTATTTTTGGGGATTTTTCTGGAACAGTCGATATTTCCGACTTTATTATAATATTATATTTTTTTAGGAATCTTTTCTTTTTTTCTTTCTTACTTTTCTCACATCTTATCCTGCCGACCCACACCCCCCCCGCCCACATGGGCCCATCACCTCCCCCTTCCATCAATCTCTCTCCTTTTCTTTTCCTTTTCTTTTCTTTTTTCCTATCTTTCTGTCTTTCTCCTCCTCTTCTTCTACTTCATTTTGGCCGACGCCCCAAGCCAGGGCCCACTCTGGCGCAACCCCCCCACTCTGTTGCAACCCCGGCGAGCTTGGCCGATAAGGACCTCCCCAAACTCCGGCCACCTCTTCCTATCACTAACACCAACAACATCAACAACTAGCACCATATTCATCCACATCTCCATCTTCTTCCTCCTCCAAACCACCACCATCACCTTTAAAATTCCCCAAATCCACTACCACCACTGCCAAATCACCACCTCCTCCTCCTCAATTACATCTTCCACTGCTTCCTACTCCTCCCACTTTCTTCAATTTCAACATCCACCACCACTTCTTCCTCTTTAACCAAAGTCACCACCTTCACCAAAATCACCACCACCAACCAGCCAATCCGCTACCATCATCCTCTCAATTACCACCACCACTTTCACCATCACCCTCTTCTCCATCATTATCTGCATCCTCATCATCACCTCCACCACCATTTCCACCTCCAAAATCATCATCATCATCAACATCTCCACCTTTCTCCCTCCCCTCTCTCCTCTCCCTCTGTTTTGCAGTAGCCGGCGGCCACCCCTGCCTGTGCGGGCCACGGTGGCCAGCGTAGCCCCCCGGTGCCTCTCTGGCCGTAGCCAGGGAGAGGCAGAGTTAGTCCAAGCCAGGCTTGGCCTGGCCTGTGCGTGAGCAGGGGGCAGCAGACCCCTCTGCTGTCTCTCTCTCATCTCTCTCTCTCTCCCTGTTTCTCTCTAGCCATCTCTCTACAACCCCTCCTTTCTCTCTTAATCCTTTCTCTCTCATTCTCTTTCTCTCTAAATTCTCTCTCTAGTCTTTCTTTTTAGCTTTCCCTCTTTCTCTCTAGATTTCTTTCTCTCACTAGCTCTCACTCTTTCTCTCTCTTCTTTCTCTCCTCTTCTCTTTCTCTCTAAAAAATTATATATATTTAATTATATTTTATGGCGCGTGCGCGTGTTCGAGTTTCTGGGATTCTGGAATTACGGTGATTTTCCAAAGCTTTTTAGGTGAGTGTCCTCGCCTTGTTTTGGGTTTCCCCGCCTCATCGGATCGACATGTATTTTATTCTGTATTTATATGTATTTTGTATTGGATTATGCCCCTGTATTTATATGTGGTCGAGTGTCCATGATTGTACATGTATATGCCTGTGATGAATATTTGTGTTAGGGTAGTTTATTTCTTATACATATACCATGCCTGCGATGTTACTCACTACTGTCTTATTGCATGCATGTGATTAACACAATCACTTCTGAGGTACCATACCCAGCCTTCGGGCTGCGTTTAGCTTCCGGGCTTTCTATACTCAGCCTTTGGGCTTCACTACTCCATAGTAGTTTAGATATTATCATGCCTATATGCATGCTCGTGTGGTACTAACATTGCAGGTACTTTTGTACCGACTCTGGGTTTCTGCCAACTCTCGGGCTGGCTACCCAATTGGTTTTAGGTCTGCACCCTTATGAGTTTCGTGGTAGCTATCGAGAGTGCGCTTAAACCCTGAGCATACTTTAGCCTCCGGGCGCTTGCCCACTTCCTCGAAAGAGAAGTATGCTAGACCGTCTGGTCTCTTAGCTCCTCCTGGTAGGCATGCTTAGTGTTGAGCACTTTACCATTAGATTCATCTAAGCGAAACTCTGCCGGATTTTAGACTCGCTTTCTAAGCCGAGTCATTCCAGTATCTCCGTCAGGCGCTCTAATGTTAAACACTATTTACTGACCGTACCTCCAGCTTGCTTAAGAGACTTGGGTGTTCGCTTGCTTACTTAGTACCCACTTGCCAGTTTATCTTTTCTTCTATAATGGTTTTAAAGAGTTTGAAATTTTACTTATACTGTTTTTCCCTGAAACTGCACGGTTTTTCGGCATTCGTACTGATCTCGTATATCCGTACTATTTTCCTGTATCGCTTGATGTGCTTACATACACCATGCCATCACTTGTCAACTGCCTAATATCACCCTCAAATCATGCTATCACCTAACATCCGGCATGACGTATCTGACTCTTATAATTATCACGATAACGGGAATGATGACCTAAAATCTTGTTTACATCTTGATATATTATAGTACAAACCGTGCTCCTGATACTCATATATTCCTGATACTCTTGACTTATTCATGCTCATTCCCAAATCTGATAATTATCTAATAAACTATAAAAAGGAACAACTTATACCGGATTGGAGAAAACTTACGGCTATTAATATATGTTCGTGTTTACAGTGGTATTAGGTATGTTATGCAACTAAATCTTCCGGTCTGACCTGAGGGCCTTCAGGCGACCGAGGGGAGCGTTGGCTCCCTCTTTGGTACCATCTTGATAAGGGCATCCTATAAGACCCTCCTGTATGCTTTGCGGCCGGCTTCATACACCACCAATGAAACACCCTGGACCATGGTCCTGGGCATGTATGGGACCCACTATAAATATTGTTCGTTGATACCCCCATTGGTTTCCAATAACAACCATGCTTTACTCAGATGTGGATATATGTACGCTGGGATGCTAGTTCACATATCTAGACATCTGGGTAGGATGAGTAATAATAATAATAAAATATGCCAACTAATAATTGGTTGTATGCTATGTCGAGTTTGCTTTTATCAGGTTTTACATCGGATTTTCGATTTATGATCATTATTATATTATAGCTGCCTACATCATGCTTTATCACTTGTATTCTATTCTACTAGTCTCCTGCTCTTATCTCATTATACCATGTGTATTACCTACTTGATATTACTTGCTATCTATCTATCTGCTCCTGTATGCCTGTGCTCACGACATAGTTTTTAATGCATGTTTATATTTCAAATTTATCGATACACATGTGCTTATCTTTGCACGTCATTTGGCATTCGCATCACCACTCGCTGGGGAGTTCTGATTGCCCTGGATCCTCATGTCCAGGTCTTGGCGCTTGGAGCTAGTAGATTCGCTTGGTTGCTGATTAGAGTAGTGATTAGTCTCTAAAATTGCATATTTCATACCACATCTTCACATTTATTTAATATTAAATTCTGTTAATAATACCTCTCTTGTATGTTTCTAGGTCCATGGTATGAAATGAAGAAAAAGACCCAAAATCACCATTTAATTGGTGATTAAAAGCCTACAAATATAGCCATTGACTTTGGAGGGCTATTTCATCAAAACTAGGGGCCCAAATCCGAAAAGCAGCAAGTACATCCGAGAGGGGGACATCTGGGAAGCGCGCAGCAGGCGGCGCTGCGCGCATTTCCCAAGCATTTGCCGCGAAAATGCCGCGTTTCCCCGGCAATCTTGTGAAGCCCCACGCCGAGATTCGACGCGCGGCTCCGTACAGTTCTCTGGTGCCCCTTTTTGCCTATAAATACCCGGCTGGTGTTCTTCACAAAGAGAAATATAGAGAGTAATGTAGTTTTCTTTCCATGTTGTAGTTTAGGGTAGTTTAGGTTAGTTCTTCTTCCTCCTCTTTGTATTTGCTATTTCTTTTAGATCTTGTAATAGGAGAGAGAGTGGTACATGGTTGGAAAGTAAGAGTGCTTGTAATAGAAGGTGATAAGGTATGAAAGGTTCTCTCTTTAGCTCTCTTTGTTTTCTTCTCCCTAACTCTTTTTACATGTTTAGCTAATTTTCTCTCATGGCAACTAACTACTAACCAATAACTTGCTAATTTCTTACTTGATAATCCACATGAATCTAATAGCCTCTACTTGGCTTTGCTCTTGCAAGAGCCATTGATGACTCATGATGATGGATTCTAACACTCTAATATCCTAACTCTCTAACAAGCTAACATTACTTTATTCCATGCGTACTCTTATTTAGTTTGATGGTTTAAGTGTAGCTTGCACTTGTTGTGTTGAGTTTGGATGTGAAAGTTATCGCATGGGTCATACTTTGAAACGCTCTTAAACCAAGGACTAGTGATGGCCAAGGATACATGTGAGGCAACTATCACTAAGAGGTTAGCATGGTTAGTGGAACCATTAGTAGTTAGTAGCCATGGGTTTTCTTTCTTTTTCACTTTGTTTTAGAAATACTATTAAAAATCACAAATATATTCTTTTCTATGTTTCCCACTTCTTTGTATTTCATCGTACTTCTCTTTTCATTCTTTATTTTTTTTCTTTTTATTCTTTCAAACATTGAAGAACTTTTAACATACACGTGAACATACAGTGTAAGCTTCTATCGCCTCCCATCCCTGTGGATTCGACTCGTTTTAGCCTCTATGCTATAACGGAAGTATCGAGGAAGCCAAAGCGCACACACTTTAACTCTTGGTATCAAAACATACACTTTTGGTGCGCGGTTTTCCTCCAATCAAATTTTGGCGCCGTTGTCGGGGATGGGAATGATTTGAGTTCACATTTTTGTTAACTTTTCTTCTTTATTTTTTGGTATGCAAGTTAAAGTTTTAGCATTGCAGAAGTTCACACTTGCTTTTGTGTGGTTGGGTAAATTCTTGTATATTCTTATATTTTGCTGCTAGTTTTTATTTATATTGCCTGTGCACTGTAATAATTTTAAGAACTAAAATTCGGTAATTGAATGTTTTAAAATGGTTTAGACCTTTGCATCTAGGCATGTGTCAATTTTCATTCTAATATACTGTGTTTTGTTCTTGTGTTGTTGTGATCTTGACGGAGATGTACATATTACATTGCATATAGTTAGGTCAAACACGTGGGTAATTTACTCGCTTTGTGTGTTCATTCTTATCTATATAGCACACTTGCACGAATTGAACTTAAGGGCAAAACCCAATACAACATAAAGTGGGGAAGTCATTACCCTCCCTTAGCCAAAAAATCACCTCCCTACTCACACAACCCAAGCCTTAATAAAATTTGCTAGATGTTGGCCCCTAGGGACATCTCGGACTCATTTAGGAGATTGACATAAGGGGAAAAGTTGTTAGAGTTTGACTCTTGTCAAATCGGTATTTAACATTGGGGATTGAAAGGAGAAACCTTGAAGAATAGTGGTTTGGCATAATTAGGCCTGCTGCCCCGACACGAATATCTCCCAATGATCTTGCCCCTATCTGACCAATTAACTTGTGGTCAGATTTTGACAATATACCCCCGTGGACAGTCTAACCAGTTAGGAGTTGTTTAGGTCTAAGTCAACCCTAGCATAGGCTTGTTTTCTTTTTCTTTGTTTGTTTGTTTGTTTGTTTGTTTTCTTTTTTGTAAATTGTGAAATGGATTTTAACAATAATAATTTTTTCAATCATAATATGAATCCATATTTTACCCCGACCTCATTTGACTCGGATAATTCCGACCCGGCTATGTACAATATGAACTAACCATATATGCCGGATTGGGATTATCCGACTCAATATGACCCATATCCCCAATCCTCTGACTATAATTTTCAAAATAATTTCAACTCTTCACAGAGTCAATGGGGATTCACCTCCCCCGAGTCAAATTTTCAACCACCTTGTCCACAATTTTTATTCCCTGATTTGGATTCATCTCCTTCTTTTTCTATCCCACCAACTGAAGAAAAATCTAATTTGGAAAGGAGTATGGAAGCCATGCTTGAGTCCTAACAATAAATTCAAAATTTGTTCAATCCACAATCCTTCCCAAATCAAACTCCATATACTCCTTTTTTAGAACATCTAATTGAAGAAGAATCTGAGCTAAAAAAGCGTTTGGAAGTCTTTTGCGAAAAGTGCAACGATTTCAATATATGTTGGACTCATCATCTCAACCAAATTTTCAAAAGTCCTACTCATTTTTTCCAGTCTCACTGATTCAAAATGAACAACCATCAATACTGGACTTGAGTATGGAACCCTTGCGTGAGTCCGAGCAGCAACCACAAAATCCGATGGACTCACAATTTCACCACAATTTCCAAAATCAACTTCCATACTCACTTTTTCAAGAAGAACGATTTGCAAAGAGTATGGAAGACATGATTCAGACTCAAAATTCTGTTACCCGGCCTAACAGTAGGTTAGACTTGATAATGAGCGATTTGATCAATAAGAGCGAGGAAAGTCTTTCTTGTCAACTTTTGACCAATCCTTAAATCTCTAACTCTACCTATTGGACCCAAGAATCATGCTATTTTGGAAACTAAGATTCAATTTCAGCAAACCCATTGAAACTTGACCAAACTCCAAGGTTTGAAATCACATTGACATTTTAGCATGTAATCCTTTTTCCGAAATTGAACTTAAGCTTGAAAGTGCCTGAACCTCAAGTTGGTAATTCCACTTCACTTTTTGATTCAATAATGACTCTGATATTTTTACCAGATTTTTTCTCTATTCCGGAATCAACATTGAATTCTATACCAGTACACCATGAAATTGAATCACCAATATCTTATGATCACACTTCATTGATGGGGACAGTGTGTGAACATCAATTCTTTGATTTGGACCCTATTTTTGAACCAATTTCGACTCCCCCTTTTGAATCTTGACTTGATCTGAGTCAAATTCCCAAGTCGATATCGGTTTTTATTCCCGCTCCATTTGAGTCCAAATCAATCATCTCCCAAAATCACACTTCATTGTTGGACAAGGATGTTGAAGAAAATGACTCAGTAATTATTTTTAAAATTTGGACATTGGATGGGGTAATTTTTTTCAATAAGATCATATAGTTCTCCAACATTTTACTGGGTCGTATTAGAGAGGTCACTGGTGGGTTCCTGCAAGATCCATAATTTTTGAATTGGGCCGCATTTCGTGGACCAATTAGACCACCACCGGAGCCACCACCATGAGGTAATTTTCCTTCCCTCTCCATTTATTTCATGTATATACCCATTCACGATGCATTGAGGACAATGCATGAGATAAGTGTGGGGGAGGGTTTACTAACATAGGTTGTTTTAAATTTTTTGTCTTTTACACCTCTTTTTAGGAATTTTTAAAATTTTCTTTTGTATAAAAACTCTTTCTTTTCTTTTACAAAACTTTTTGAATTAAGAGAAATAGTTTTGATTTATTTTTAAGAAAATTAAGATTATCTTAGGAATTCGGAAGACCTAAAATTATGAAATTTTAAAGCAAGTCAAAATAATAGATCTTATTTAAATTTTAGGATAAGAAAATAAGATTAGAAAGATAATTTGATCTTGAATATTTTGCCTTAAATTCATGCACTTCACACTTACACAATTTTGGGATTGAAATAAAGGCTAATAATATCATAAAAAATATATAAAAAAATGATGATAATAAAAATCACTAATTGAAGCTGGGTAATTATGCATCAGGAAGCATGATTATTCATGCCTAAAAATATGGACAAAATAAAAATAATCCCCTTTAGTTTTGTGGCCTTATTTACTCGAGTCCTTAAGCCCGAGGGATGTTTTCTCATCTTGTGTTCTAAGATCATTTAGTTTGGGAGTCACCGGCTAAAGGCTCACTACCGGGGTAAATAAGAAAGCCTAAGAAAACTAAGGGAAGCAAAAAAATATACACAAATCAATGACATGAATGTTTGAGTCAATATCCCAAAAATTTTCACAGTTCACAAAGTGCATATTTTTTTAAGAGTTTTATGAAAGATCAAAGAATCAATTCAATTTTAAATTCTTACATTTAATTTATAAAAGATTTTGCATTTTGACTTACTTTAAGGAAAAATAATTTTTGGTTAACCTGTGACCTTTGATCACTTATATTTTCGCAAAAATATTTCAACACTTTTCTCTATTTCAAAAATGCGTTTTCAAAATACTAACATTTCATTTCTTTCTTTATGGATTTTGTGGGTGTAATCTGCTGAAAACCCTCATGAGATAAAACTCATCTTCTAGGGGAAACTTAAAGGTTTAACGGCTTGTTGCACATGCTCAATGCAATTATGTCACCTGCAAAAGTGGTGTAATAATTCCTTTAATTTTTTGTTTTGCTCGGGCAAGCAAAAGATAAGTGTGGGGGTGTGATAGTCTCTAAAATTACGTTTTTCATAGCACATCTTCACATTTATTTAATATTAAATTCTACTAATAATATCTCTCTTGCATGTTTCTAGGTCCATGGCATGAAATGAAGAAGAAGACCCAAAATCACCATTTAATTGGTGATTTAAAGCCTACAAATATAGCCATTGACTTTGGAAGGCTGTTTCGTCAAAACCAGGGGCCCAGATCCGAAAACCAGCAAGTACATCCGACAGGTGGACATCTAGAAAGCGAACAGCAGGCGGCGCTGCGCGCGCTTCCCAAGCATTGCCGCGGCAATCTTGTGGAGCCGCACGCCGAGATTCGACGCGCGGCTTCGTACAGTCCTCTAGTGCCCCTTTTTGCCTATAAATATCCTGTTGGTGTTCTTCACAAAGAGAAATACAGAGAGGAGTGTAGTTTTCTTCCATGTTATAGTTTAGGGCAGTTTAGGTTAGTTTTTCTTCCTCTTTGTATTTTTTATTTCTTTTAGATCATGTAATAGGAGAGAGAGTGGTACATTGTAGGAAAGTAAGAGTGCTTGTAATAGAAGGTGACAAGTTATGAAAGGTTCTCTCTTTACCTCTCTTTGTTTTCTTCTCTCTAACTCCTTTTACATGTTTAACTAATTTTCTCTCATGGCAACTAACTACTATCACTAACTTACTAACTTCTTACTTGATAATCCACATGAATCTAATAGCCTCTACTTGGTCTTGCTCTTGCAAGAGCCATTGATAGCTCATGATGATGGATTCTAACACTCTAACATCCTAACTCTCTAACAAGCTAACATTATTTTATTCCATACTTACTATTGTTTAGTTTTGATGGTTTAAGTGTAGCTTGCACTTATTGTGTTGAGTTTGGATGTGAAAGTTTTCGTATGGGTTATGCTTTGAAACGTTCTTGAACCAAGGACTAGTGATGGCCAAGGATACATGTGAGACAGCTATTACTAAAAGGTTAGCATGGTTAGTAGAGCCATTAGTAGTTGTAGCCATGAGTTTTCTTTCTTTTTCACTTTGTTCTAGAAATACTATTAAAAATCACAAATATATTCTTTTCTATGTTTCCCACTTCTTTGTGTTTCACCGTACTTCTCTTTTCATTCTTTGTTTTCTTTTCTTTTCATTCTTTCAAACATTGAAGAACTTTTAACATACATGTGAACATACAGTGTAAGCTTCTATCACCATCCGTCCTTATGGATTCGACTCGTTTTAGCCTCTATGCTATAACGGAAGTATCGAGGAAGCCAAAGCACACACACTTTAACTCTTGATTTCAAAATATACACTTTTGGTGTGCGCTTTTCCTCCGATCAAGTAGCACAACGACAAACCATCTGAAGCCATATCCTTTCAGGTCCCCTGCGCGTCTCTCGAGTCTCCTTTTGTAACTCGTGAGCGTCATTTGTACTGTTCATACTTGTATATCTCCTTGTATTCTCGCATTTGTGCCTATCGGTGATGTAACAGTTATGTAATATTGTGTCACATCCTGTGATAACTATGTAATTATACTCATATGTTAGAATGTATAATGCACTATGTATTTTTGTACTCTGATTCTTGAATGTACTGATGCTTAGCGTATATATGTGAGGGTATTTTTGACCTACGTATATACGTCGCAGTAACGTCTACATACCCGTGGGGTTGGGGCGTTACACCTTCCACATAGAAAGAGTGCCTCTACCCATCCTATGGGGTAAGTCATTTGTAGCGCGAGAGGCCTTACATTTTTCCCTCTTCGACTAAAAATTTAAAAAAAATAAGTCAGTGAACCAAGTGGATAATAATATATAAAGAATCCAAAATTTTTTAATTTTACCAATCCGCTCCCGTCCTTCTGGCTGTTCTTTTTCATATGTTGACAAGTAGTTCATCTAGTCTTACTGTCGACTCTATCCGGCTGAAATGTAGTAGCATCTCCTATAGATCACTAGCAGCGATCAAAAGTAGGATGAAGGAAACAATTTTTGTTGTCGTTCCACTTCTTCCTGGCATTGCCGTTGAGCCACTTGTGGAACTTTCTTAGAATATCTCCCGTGTCATTCCAAGCTGGCAGTGAAAAATCACCCTGCATTTAACATAATGTCAGTTAGATTAAAATCTATAAAGCATAAATATAATATAAAATCTCAATAAAGAATAACCCAACTTACAGCCAATTCATGATATAATGCTTCAACTCTCTCTGAGTTTTGTGGTCAGGCTAAGTCAGGGCTGGAGAGAACTCATCATAATGGCAGACATGACAGCTAATGTGATCTGAGAGTGTGTCGTAGTGAGGGCCAAATGGGCTACCATCACCGTCAATCTGGATCGAGCCAATCAGCCTGGTTTTCCTCCTGGACTGGCTAGAGGATGATGCTGCCATTTAGAAGACATGTGTTTTAGAATTATAAACTCAGATATAAATTTAGGCAGTAGTACAATAGATATATGTAAGTCAACACAGAAAATAAAGTACACAACACATAAAGTTAAGCAGTCATATAATACATGCAACTAGCTCATCCCAGAAATAAAGTACATGTATGTAACTAGATCATCTCCAAACATAAAGTAAGAGCAATCGTACATTAATACTGTGTTACATTAAAAATCTAGTGTATAATTAAAATTAAAGGGGAAAAAATCAGAATACATTACGAATTGTTACTCTTCCATAGGGTCAACACGGTCAGTGGCAGTAGACGCCACATTAGGATCGCTTCGGATGGGCATTACCTCCAAGCATTCACCTTCGGTACTTAAATCAAATGTATCTCTTCGCTTTGTGACAATAGGCACCACCCAAGGCTTATCTAATGGATTCAACACGAATAATGCTTCCAATATGAGAGAAGGTAGAATGAAGGGACAAGTTTTCTTTGGCCTTGTAAAGTCAACAAGTGTGAAGCCATGTTTATCTGTTTTGTTCTTGTTGTTATCAACCCAGTCACACTCAAACAACACGATCTTCTTGTGCCCCTCATTGAACGATAGTTCAATGATATTTTTGATCACCCCATGATAAGTAATAACTCCTTATCTTGGGTCAGTATCATGCACACTTGCATAGCTTGTCGTCGTCGCCATGATAACAACTTTGCTATTCTAAGTACAATTAGACTCTTCGGATGACTTTGTGCAAAATTTGAAACCTTGTATCTCAAGCTTTTGTATGTTTTGACTTAAATTCAGGAGACCGAGACAGAGTTAAAAGATCTGCTTCTATTCCCGTCTCTCATGTAGCCTATTTAGTTAAACAAGTTATTTTAGAAAATTATGAGAATAAAGTTATAAGAAAATATATTGTTGATAACACTTACATATTCACGGAACCATCTTCGAAATTTCTTATCCTGTGCATTTTGAACAAGGCATTTATAATTAGAAGATCTCGTTCAGAATCTGTCCTTAATGATTTACCGATGTTGTTTGTAAGATATACATGACATTTTGAGACAATTCACAATTTTTTACATTTATGATATTTTAAAATTGTATAATGTAACGTATTCAATATAAGGGGTAACTTCATCACAGTTAAATAAGCAATGATTATGGGCGTTGTGCATTTCAGCATACGTGAATGTCCTGTACTGAGGTAGGAAGAAACTATATTCACCAGGAACCGAGAAAATAGAAAGTCGAGAGATTTCTTTCTCAACATCCATGGTTTTTCTTGGGCTGTACATTACTTTCCATATACCACGAGCAGTAATTTAGGCATTTCTCTGTGATGTAACATTCAGCTGTTGAACCCTCTGGTCGCGACTTGTTTCATATATGGGATTTTAAATAACCCAAGTACCTAAGGTTAACAGAAAATTCATGATATGTTAATTATATAATATTTAAATTATTACAATGACCAATTAATGCATATTTCGTACATAGGATATATACACACACCCTTTTCAATAGGATACATATATCGACTGTGTACACAACTACCACCCTCGTCTCTTGAGTTATATGAACTTTCAAGTGAATAATCACCACGAAGAACGCAGGTGGAAACTTCTCCTAAAGCTTACATAGAATTGGACCATTGTCAGTTTGCAACTTCTCAAAATCTTCCGCCTTGTTGCCTTTGGAGCACAATTGTTGGAAAAATCACATAACTTGATTATTGCATCAACCATTTGCCTTGCAATCAATCCACATTGCATTGCTACTGGAAGCAACTGCTGCATTAGTACGTGATAGTCATGACTCTTTAATCCCACAATCTTAAATCAACGTGCAATATGAGAAGAATAACTACTAGAAACCTTCACGCCACCTAGAGCAGCGCACATCGCTTTCCTCTGAATAGAGGATATTTGATGATACTTATGCAATTTTGGAACACTTAAGGGATGTCGAGTACCTTTGGATGTTGATGCACTTGGTACTTTTGGAGGGCGCTTTATTTTTTCAATGTCCTCCTTTGCATTGTCATAAACTTCTTGTTTTAGAGTATCTAGCCACTAAGCAATACCTCACCAACATTCTTCTCGATGTATATTAAATCCAAATATGGCGAATTAAATTATCTTTCTAATATGACAATTCAAAAAAGGTACCTTTTTCCTCCACTGTATGTCTGTCGGGTTCTTGTAATTCAGCCCAAATATGACATTGAGATTACCTACGCTTGACGAGACATCCTGCCCTGTAGGCGGGGTGAAATACACCTAGAGGGGGGTGAATATGTGTACTAGCTAATCTAATGACAAATGATGCAGAATTAAAAAATCAATTGCAACACACTATATGTAATCAAAGAGTGTAGCCGAATTCTCGGTGAATGGCTCTATATTATCTCCTCGAGATTCCTCTAAATTAAGAGTTGAGGTGCTATATGAAGCTCTCTTGGCTTAACACAAGTGAGGCACACAACTATATCGAGCATATGAATGTGATATATAAAGCAATGTAAGATATAAGAGAGATAGAGTTAAGAGATAGTGGATCAAATGCAAACAACAAGATATGTTTCGAGGTTCGAGCCACTGCTCTACGTCCCCGCCTTCGCACAGAAGGATTTTCACTATGTCCACACAGGACCTTCCACAAAGGGACCTTTACCAAGGAATTACAACTCTACACTTAGAGTACACTACTCCTCTCTCAAATATAATCACCTCTATAGAAGAGGGATAGGCACAAAGCCAAACCGCAATCACCTCTACACAAGAGGGAAGACACAAAACCAAATCACAATCACCTCTACACAAGAGGGACAAAGGCACAAAGCCAAAACACAATCACAATCACCTTTACACAAGAGGGATAGGCACAAACACAAAGCCAAATCACAATCACCTCTACACAAGAAGGACAAAGGCACAAAGCCAAACACAATCACAATCACCTTTACACAAGAGGGATAGGCACAAACCCAAAGCTTAACCACAATCACCTCTACACAAGAGGGATAGGCACAAATTCAAAGCTCAACCACAATCATCTCTACACAAGAGGGATAGGCACAAACCCAAAGCTCAACCACATCACCTCTACACAAGAGGGATAGGCACAAACCCAAAGCAAAGAAGAGATTACAAACTTGGTGATCACAATTGATCACAAACAACACTTGATGATCACAATGAAACACAAATAATTTTTCTCACAAAAACTAGATCCTATAGATAAGATTAGATATGATAGCTTAAGTGTGAGAAAACAAGTGTTTGGAATGAAAAATAACAAAGAAAAATACTTGGGGAAAACAAAATAGATATGAAAATAAAGATCAAAACAAATTTTTCAAAGACTCTCTTTTCTTTGATTTTTCTAATACTTTAAAAACAAATAAAAGATAAAAGTTTTTAGCTCAAAAACTCTTTTCAAACTTGCTGCAAAACTCTTAAAAGATGGAAAGAGAAGCTCACTAAAAATCTTATTAAAAACAGCCCAAGAGAGCCCTCCGGTCGACCGCCGGTCGACCGTCCAACGGTCATATTTTTGACTGTGGGGCCCGGGACTAGCCTGTCGGTCGACCGCCCGGTCGACCGGGACTAGCCTGTCGTCGACCGCCCAGTTGACCGGCACTTCCCGAGAGTTGCTTGATATAGTTCGTCGACCGCCCGTCGACCGACCTTATAGGCTGGTCCTGTGCACGTCCTCGTGCACATCGGTCAACCGGTCAATCGACCGACCTCTGGTCCGGTCGACCGCCAGCAGGTTCTGGCTGAGAATAAGGATTATGAAACTTAGTTATTTTAACTCCTATAAAATCCCATAATTCTTATAAATTCCACAAAAATTAGTTCTTATAAATTTTGAATAACAAATATGTGTGACCAAAAATCAACATATATTACAAACGTTTGAACTATTTTTTTTTGTGATTATAGAAATTAAGCTTTAACACAAAATCGGTATTTTTCAAAACTAAACTTTAAAATAGAAATCCAATTTTATCAAACTTGTATAAATACAAAAATAAGATATTTAAACTCTTTTGAAGCATAGAGTATATGGATAGAATCCATACACATAAAAGATATATCTATATTTTTGACAATAATTCCAAAATAAGTTTTGCTAATTACAAAGCTCTAAACACATGAAATTGAATCATCAAAATAAGTTTTCTAATATATGAAGCATATATGTATATAGATGAAATCTAATATACATTAAACCATGTAACCTTGTTTTGATTCTATCTATTTATGAAAACCATATATATGTAAACTTGAAATCCAAAATCAGTTAAACTGAAAATCAAACATGTTGAACTTGTATGTGTGTGTGAACTTGAGGATATCAACATTAGTCTATCTTTACACAAGATCTAAACACAACTAACTAAGTACAAACCGAAGTCTTCTTGTAGAACTCCTTCTCCAAACTGACTCGATCCAAACACGATCCAAAGAGCTTGACTCCATCCGAGTGGTAGATGCGATCTTAATGCGCGAGCTATTGAATCTACATGTGTTACTCCAAAACTCCTTTGTTGAAGCTAAATAACTACTAAGATCTTGTTAGTAAATCTGAAACTATATAAACACAAGATCATTAGTATTAAACTACATGAGTTAATCATCATCAAAACTAGAGTGATGGGCCTTTGGGCCAACAATCTTCCCCTTTTTGATGATGACAAAACTCATGGAGTTATATATGCATGGATTAAAGATAAGCTTCATAGAAGCTCCCCTTAACTCACGCATAGTAATAAAAAATAAATATTCAATGAAATGCATAAACTAAACAAAACATATATGCATAAATATCAATATTAAGCTTGCATATATGAACTCACTAAATTCTTCTCCCCTTTTTGTCAATTCATCAACAAAGAGGCGATGACAATCAAAAAATAAAGATATATATGCGATATATATTTATGAAGAGGAGAGACGATAAGTTAGCTCCCCCTACATACATGCATTACATGGAGAAGGGATGACTAGATTCTAACCACATAAAGAAAAATATACAATGTATAAGCGGAGATGTTAAGCTCCCACTATACACATGTACTACATAACGAAGAGAGGTTAAGCTCTTCAATATGGAAAGTACACTCAACATGAATCTATATATAGAGAAGATGTTAAGCTCCCTTACATATAAGCAATATTTACCAACAAATTTTGAAATTATTTTAAAACAAATTTTTGAATTTTCTTGAAGTCAACAAAATGAATTATGATACCGATGAAATCAAATAGTAGTTGACAAAAACAAATGTTGGTACCACTTGTAAATTTTTTTTTAGATACCAATAGTAGATTTTGTACCAATTGAATGTGAAACATGAAGTACATTTTAATACCAAATAAATACCAATTAAAATACCAATTGAAATGATTAGCAATTAAAATACCAATTGAAATCAATGCATAAGCTTATAAAGATACCAATTAACATTTAGGATAAAATCAAGCTTAGTATAAACATAATGTGTGCTTTAAGAATGTAAAGATACTATAAAACAAGCACAATCAAATCATATATATGTATGTATGAAAATAGAAATACCAATTGAAATTGATACTAATTAAAATTTGAAGTATACATATATATATATATATATATATATATATATATATATATATGAGAAAATGTATATCAGCCCGCGGGCTGAGAGTACTCTCTCAGCCTGCGGTGACGTGGCTCGATTTGTCACCTCACTGACTTGCGGCCCGCTTTTATGGAGAAGTTAAATTACCAAATACCCCTTATGATAACTTTTCCTTATTGTTTATTATTATTTTTTCCCCCTTTTATTTTGCCGCTCTTTATAGGATATAAATTAATTTTCGCCTTATTTCTTTACCTCTTTTTGAAAGATGTAGTTTCTCCTTTTCAGCCTGGGATAAATTTTTTTTTGAAAATATAAAATCTTTTCAGATCAATGTTTTCAGCCTGCGATAAAATTCTACTTTATAGTTTAATTTTTTTGTGTATATAATGTAGTCAGAGTCTTTGGTCGCATTGTACATTTAAACTGCGACCTTAGTCAAAGTCTTTGGTCGCAGTGTACATGGTGAAATGCGACCAAGGTCGCAGTGTTGTTATTGATAAAGATAACCAGCAACTGCAATCTAAGGTTGCATTACATGGTCTGCGACTTTGATCGCAGTACGTTAAGTAATTATTTTTTTTGAATATATGTAGTCAGAGTCTTTGGTCGCATTGTACATTTAAACTGCGACCTTAGCCAAAGTCTTTTGTCGCAGTGTACATGGTTAAATGCGACCAAGGTCGCAGTGTTGTTATTGATGAAGATGGCCAGCAACTGCAATCTAGGGTTGCATTACATGGACTGCGACTTAGGTCGCAATACGTTAGGTAGGTGTTTACTTTATATTAACATGCATAGCGCCCAAGGTCGCAGTGTTGTTTTATTAAGTGGTGAAATGCGACTTTGGTCGCAGTACGTTAAGTAAGTGTTGTTTTATTAAGTGTTATTTTTTGGATTAAGTCATTTTTTGAATCTAAATGAAAAATGAAAAGTTGTCTGTTGTGTGATGCGACTTGGAGTTAGTCCGTGAGACGCGACCTGTCATAAAGATTTTATGAGATCTTTTAACGTCAAGTCTATGTTGACGAACCCCGCACCATTCGTTGTTTCCCGAAGCGGTTGTCCACCCGTTGGTTCTTCATTGGGTTTAGGCGTTAATGTCTTTTAATGCCAAACCGCGCTGGCGGTTGGAGACCATTAATGCCGACGATTCTGATTAATGAACCATTAATTATGGTTATTATGGGCTGCCTATAAATAGGGCTCACGCTCTCCCTTTAACAGTCCATAATTAGACTGTTTTCTTTCGAGAGCAATTGCTCTGAGAATTTCCGTCTTCTTCAGAGTCTCTAACAGGGGCCTGCCTCCATGGATGAAGATGACCCTATTGACGAAATTGATCGATGTTCGTCCACAAAGGAAGAAGTCATAGACCTCATCGTCCACAAGGGAAGAAGTCATGGTCCTCGTCGTTCACAAGGGAAGAAGTCATGATCCCTGACGAGGACTTAATCCTCACCGAGATCTGCTCTGACTTGATGCACCAGTCAAGCTTGCTGGTAACGGATGGTCAGAGTGGGTATGGCGGCGGGGGATGTGGTGGGTAGCATTCCTTGTGAGGTCTCAAAACCTCCTCTCTTACCCCAGAAGTGACATCGAGGAAACTCCATGCTCACTGGATAACCTTCTGGTGAAGAGATGTTCATAAATGAAAGATTCTGCTGCCACAAGACCTCCAGGAGAAGATTGCTCTTAGTAGTCAACAAGGGCTCTTCTTGGCTTTTTTTGATGTTGTCTTCTTGGATACTTTGATGTTTAGTCTTCTTGTAACACTAAATCTTATTGATTCTGCTGCCACCAGACCTCAAAAGAAGATTTCTCTTAGTCAACAAGGGATTTTTTGATGTTTAGTCTTCTTGGCTACTTTGATTTTTAGTCTTCTTTGTAACACTCAATCTTATTGATTCTGCTGCCCACCAGACCTCAAGAAGAAGATTGCTCTTAGTCAACAGGGATTTTTTTGATGTTTTAGTCTTCTTTTGTACTGCTGTATTTGTAACACTCAGTCTTATTGTATAAGAGATCGTTTGTATCATTTGCACATGCCTGGAGATAAATGCCTGGACATAAATAAAAAGCATATTTGTTTTTTTTAATAAACTACGAACTTTTTTGCAGCCATGCATTGCAAACAAAACAACTATGATCATAGATGACACTGCGACCAAGGTCGCAGAAGATACATTGCAAACAGTAAGTACTGTGACCAGGGTCGACAGTGCGACCAAAGACTGCGACTAAGCAACTGTTGCGGTGACGTGTCACATCGTCGCAGTGTTGTTGTTGATTAAGACTAAAAACCAGCAATAGCGACCAAGATTGGAGATTATTTTTTTAAGACTGCGGCCATCACTGTGACCAAAGTCGCAGTGTTGTTGTTGATTATTTATAAAGAACACCAACTGCGACCAAGGTCGCAGTGATTTTGTTGATTAAGAGTAAAGAACAGCAACTGCGACCAAGGTCGCTGTGTATTTTATTAAGACTAAACAGCAACAACTGCGATCAAGGTCGCAGTTTATTTTATTAAGACTACGGTCAGAAACTGCGACCAAGGTAGCAGTGTTGTTGTTGAGTAACACTAAAGTCCAGCAACTGCTACCAAGGTCGCAGTGTATTTATTAAGTCTGCGACCAGCAACTGCAACCAATGTCGCAACCTTTCATTTTAAAAATTTTAAGGGTGAAGTAATATAATTATTAACTGCGACCAAGGTCGCAGTGTTGTTAAGGATAAAGATGGTCGCAGTGTACATTGTTCAATGCGATCAGGTCGCAGTGTTGTTGTTGATAAAGATGGCAGCAACTGCAGTCTTAGGTCGCTTTACATGGACTGCGACCTTGGTCGCAGTACGTTAAGTAAGTGTTTTCCTTTAGATTAACATGCATAGCGACCAAGGTCGCCGTGTTCTTGTTTTATTAAGTGTTGTTTTGTATTAAGTCATTTTTTTTAATGTAAATGAAAAATGAAAAGTTTTCTGTTGTCTGATGCGACTTGGACCGACTCCGTGAGACGCGACCTGTCATAAAGATTTTATGAGATCTTTTAACGTGAAGTCTACGTTGATGAACCCGCACCATTCGCTGTTTTTCGAAGCTGTTATTATGGGCTGCCCATAAATAAGGCTCACCCTCTCCCTTTACAGCCCATAATTAGACTGTGTTCATTTGAGAGCAATTGCTCTGAGAATTTCCGCCTTCTTCAGAGTCTCTAACAGGGGCCTGCCTCCATGGATGAAGATGACCCTATGCACGAAGAAGACCCAGAGCTTGATTGTCCTTTTTCAGGTTCGCTGGGCCTGTGGGAGAATATTTTTGGCCGGTGAACTTGATCGATATTCGTCCACAAGGGATGAAGTCATGGTCCTCGACGTCCACAGTTTTTTAGTACACGTGGGCGTCAATAACACCACTGCTCTTATTCAACAAGGGCTCTTTTGATGTTTAGTCTTCTTGGTTCTTTTGATGTTTAGTCTTCTTTGTACTGCTATATTGTAACACTCAATCTTATTGTATAAGAGATCGTTTTGTATCATTTTTACATGCCTGGAGATAAATGCCTGGACATAAATAAAAAGACCTCAATAACAACACTGCTCTTAGTCAACAATGGCTCTTTTTGATGTTTAATTTTCTTTCTACTGCTATATGTAACACTCAATCTTATAGTATATAGATCGTTTTTTTTATCATTTTCACATGCCTGGAGATAAATGCGTGAAAATAAATAAAAAACATATTTGTTTTTTAATAAACTACGACCTTTGGTCGCAGTCATGCATTGCAAACAAACAACTTGGACCAGAGACCACACTGCGACCAAGGTCGCATAAGACTACAGTGCAAACAGAAACAACTGCGACGGGTCGACATTGCGACCAAAAAACTGTGACCAAGGTTGCAGATTATTTTTTTTAAGACTGCGTTCATCAACTGCGACCAAAGTCGCAGTGTTGTTGATTATTTATAAATACCACCAACTGCGACCAAGGTCGACATTTCAGTGATGTTGTTGATTAAGAGTAAAGATCAGCAACTGCGACCAAGTTCGCTGTGTATTTTATTACGACTAAATACCAACAACTGCGATCAAGGTCGCAGTTTATATTATAAAGACTACGGTCAGAAACTGCGACCAAGGTAGCAGTGTTGTTGATTAAGATTAAAGACCAGCGACTGCGACCTTGGTCGCATTGTATTTATTAAGTCTGCGTCCATGGTCGCAGTATTTCAACCAAAACATAGTAGTAAAAAATGTAATTCACACAAATAACTTTAGAAAACAGATTTATATATATTTAAAAAGAAAAACAAAATACAATTTTTTAACTTCTAATCGTCGTCATCACCATAGTAATCAGATTCGTCGTCAAGAGTCATGCTTTCGTCTTCTGTATCGCTTTCGTCTTCTGTCTCTTCCTCCTCTTCAGGTACAGTCTCATCGTCGCTTTCTTCCTCTTCATGTTTGTGTTTTGGTTCATCAATGACTCCCAGAAAGGGTCGTCTGTATCAAGCTCAGATTCTGACCCATAGCGAGACATTGTTTCAGAACTAAACATAAAATCATCATTTGATGATTGGCTTCTTTCCGGTGAAGACGGTGGTGATGGTGAAGACATTTTTGAATGTATTTTCGGAACAGTGAGAGTAACGAGTTTGAGCAAAAAATAACTTAGTATGTTTTTAATCCTTTGCTCATGACCCCTTTATATGTATTTAATCCCGAATTCCAAAAGGTTTAAGCTCTCGGACCACGTGAATATCTCTCAAATATATTTTCTATCTTTTCCCAAAAATTGTATACTTCCTAGGTGACTGTTCAGTTATCCAAAACAGTTTAAAAGTTAATACACTATAACTTTAAATTACTTTGGAACTCCAAAACAGTACATTATTGCGACCAAAGTCGCATTGGGAACTGATAAATGATTAACTGCGACCATAAATTGCATCCGTAGTAGGGTTGCGACTATGGTCGCAGTGTTTAAGAGCAGCAGTCGCAGTTGGATATTTAATTAAAAGAGCTTATAAGTTAATATAGTGAGAAAGAGACCTTACAAAAAAAATAGAATTAAAAGCTTTTAAAAGAAGACAAAATATAATTGAATATCAGAAGATCAGGAAATCCTAATCCTCGTCATTATCACCATCATAAGCAGATTCATCGTCTTCATTCTTCTGCTCTTCCTCTTCATCACTTATTTCCTCATCATCTTGAGTTTTTTTTTGTTTCACCGATGAACTCCCAGAATGGATCGTCTCTATCAAGCTCTTTCGTCTGACCCGTTGCTAGGAAGCGAGCCTACAGCATCAGAGGACATGCTTTCATCAAGCATGTCTCCGTCAAGTGGCAGAGGAATAATGTCTTCTTCACTAACGCACATGAAAAATTCATTATCATCATGATAGGAGGATCAGTTAATACATTATTTGATGTAGTGAGATAGTCAAAAGGGTGAAGTCCAGACTGGTATCAGATTCACTAGAATATCCTAAAGACAAAGGACCGGTGGGGGATTGATTGAAGTTGAATTCTGAGTGTTCAGAGGGAAGATGGGGAAGACATGATTCAAGAATGAATTTTTTTTTGAAGTTTTTGAAATCAAATTGAAAAGGAAGAGCAAAATTATAGTTTTTTAGTATGAGGTATATATTAGTTACAAGCATTATATAAAAGGTCAATATTGTGGAAGAACATGAATAGTAATAATAATTGTTACAGGTGAGGGTTGAGTATGGTAGGAAGTGGTAAAAAAACTAAATATTTAATTGAAGATTTATGCTGGAGAATCCGAAGTACAAATTAACTTTTTATAGATTGTTTGGCTATATCTTTAGATTACGTATGGTGCACATCTTTCCTTTCTCGAGATAACATTAGTGCATCTCTTTTTTTTCTAGACTGGTGTTGTATCACGGTAGATATAATATTAATTACTTTCTTTTACATAAGGCATGAGAAAGAAGATTGCGATTTGGTCCGCAGTACCGAAGGAGGTCGCATTGCTATGCGATAGCATTTTTTGTCTTGTATTC
>JAVJIF010034638.1:0-97467 GCA_038442645.1 Agave tequilana
GAACCCTATAGGATGGATGTAGCAATGGATAGCTCAAGTGTATGTAAGAAAAACTTGGATTGATTTGGTGGTGAAAAACTAAAGAAAACTCTTTGTCAAAACACTCTTGAAAAACTCTCCTTTTGATATGAAAGTATTTGGCTCTAAAATAAGTGGAGATAAACATTTAGAAGTGTATGAAAAGCTAGCTTAAAACTCACTAGAAATCTTATAGAAAACAGTCCAAGAGAAGCCCTTTTATAGGCTTCAAAAATGTGGCCGTTAGAGGCCAACTCAGCAGCCTGGTCTGCTGTCGGTCGACCGCCTGATCAACCAGCCAATGGTCAGATTTCTGACCGTTGTGCCAGCGGTCGACCGACTGGTCGACCGTGGCCTGGATACAGAGAGCAATAGCTCTCTGCCGGTCGACTGCCCGGTTGACCGGGGCCATTTCCAGAGAGCAGAGCTCTCGGCGGTCGACCGGGTCGGTCGACCGCCCCCTCAGCCAAACAAAGCCGTACACGTTTGTGCACGTCGGTCGACCGCCTGGTCGACTGACCTCTGGCACGGTCGACCATGCGGTCGATCGGCAGAAGGCCAGAATAGTATTTTAGGGATTTAAAAACTTGTCTTTTTTCCTTCAATAAAATTCCATAAATTCACTGAAAATCTACAAAAATAAGTTCAATAATATACTTTGATATGCAAAGAGGTTTGAGTAAAAATCAAAATATGTTACAAACATTTTGAATTATTTTTGTAATATGAAAGTTTTGCCTTAAACAAAATTCTGTATTTTCCAAAATGATTTTTCAAATTGAAAACCCGATTTTTCTAAAACTCCTCCAAATATAAAAACAAGGTATTATAAACACTTTTAAAAGCTTAGTGTGTATGAATATGATTCACTACACATATATGATGAAATATCTATATTTTTGACATTAAACTCTAAATAATGTTTTGGTAAAACACATGTATACTTTGAAGCTTAAAAATCAAACGATATTTTCCAAAACAAAAACTCTTTTATGAAAACACATATAAATCTTGTGTGTGAGTGTATATGAACTTGAGCAATCCACCAACTAATCTATCCTTTACATTTTATCTAAAAATAAAATCTTAACACTTACAAACATGACACGAGTCTTCTCTTAAAGAACTTCTTCTTCTTCTTGACTTGGTCCAAACCTTGATCCAATGAGTTAGACTCCTCTTGAGTACTTGATGTGGTCTTGATGCACAAGCTCTTGAATCAACACGTGCTAGCTCCAAAACTTGACTTTAAATCCTTTATTAAAGCTAAAACACCGACTAAGATCTTGATCAAATATCTGACACTAATTAAACACAAGATCATTAGTACTATAACTACATGAGTTAATCATCATCAAAACTAGAGTGATGGGCCTTTGGGCCAACAAAAATTTCATCTAAACATGTAATCAAAACATGAAGTGCAAAAACATCAATAAACATGATCATTAGGGTAAATGCACGTGCTATAGAGATAGGATATGCACAATAGTTAAACTATAGTAAGAACATAAAAATAATAGTTTATATAAACATGAGTGAATCTCAAATACTACATATATGTATCTCAAGTATAATTCACATTATATTTAACATAACAAAAATAAAAAACCATGAAAACCAATACATGCTAAAAACATTCATATGAAAGCATGTAAACAAGATAAGAGTTAGAGATAATTATCAAAACCAATAGGGCTTATCTCTAGGTCTCCAACCATGGTGGTCCTCTGATAAGTAAAGGGTTAGTGGAGTAGAATTCGCACAGATATTCAACAAAAGAGAGAAGGTTTAGAGTCAACCTTAGGTGCTTAATCACTCCGAAGTGTATTCACAATGTGTAATGTACTCCTTTCCAAATCACCGTAGTAGCATAAGCTATACGGTCGAATCCACAAGGAGAGCTCACACGATGGAAGCTTTACGGTTTGATGTTGAAGAAAGACAAACGAAAGTTCTTCTTTGTTTCAAAAAATGAAAAAGACATGAAAAAATAGGTGAAAGAATTGGTTGTGATTTTGTACATGAAAGTAAAAACGATGAAAAGAGAATGAAAAGATTTGAAAACAAGAATTGCTTTTAGGAAGAAAACTAAAGTAGAGAAAACTTGCAAAAGACTTTTAGAATGGAAAAAGCCATGACTAGCTAACCTTACTAACTTGCTAACTTATTAATCTCCGTTAGGGTGAAGCATGCCTCATGTTGATTCATCGGCAAGTGTTTGTCTTGCTTGTTGGTCAAGTTACTTTCCCCTTTGATGGATGGGTGATCATCTTGGACTTGTCTTGTAGCCTCATTGATTTCATCGGCTCTCAAGATAGAATTTCATGGTGGAATCGGGGAGTGTCACTCAAGGGATGCTAAGGAAGAAGATACAAAATTCATTAGACATTCAAGGCCATAGGCACTTGTTCTAAGACAAGGCTCTAAATGAGGCACACATGAATCATATGGAGAATTACAACAAGAGATTGCCAAGAATGAAAGTAACCCATCGGGGATGAAAAAAGACTCAACATTTGCAAGATTAAGAATTAGCATCCACCCAAGAGTTAGAAGTTAGCAAGATTAGTTGTTAGCTAGTCATGTTAGAAGAAGTTAGCTATCCATTACACTAGAAAGAAAACAACAAGACATTATGCTATGAAAGTAAAGCTTGAAGGAAATAAAGCAAGAAATGAAAAGCACTAGAAATCGCAATAGAAGAGAAAGTAGATTGGATTAATCCTTGCTTTGCTTCAAGTTGTCACCCCTTGATTACAAGCTTTCACTCTCTCACTATCTCTCTCTTGCAGAATTTCTAGGAGGAAGAAGAAACTAAGAGCAATAAAACCTAGAGAAAAACTAAAAATTACAAGCTCTTTCCTCTATTCTCTCCTCCTCTTTTTTGCACTGGCCCTGATGGTCTATTTATAGGCCTCAGGAGAAGAAGGCTCCAGAATCAGACAGCTGGGGATCAATCGCTGGCTCAACGGCCAGATAACTGCCGCGGATCCGCGGCCAGAGCCGCGTTTTCCGCGGCAGAATCTTGGCCGTTGCGCCAACGATTTCTGTTGCGAGTTTGTTACAGGTTGTTATCCACGTTGGCGCTTCTAGAAGGCTGACTGGGCGCATGGATGAATCCAGAAACTGGGCTATTCTTTTGGGCTTCTCTTTAGGCCTTTAATTAATCCTTTTATTCTTGATATTTACATGGATTTGTGGGCCTCTTCTCCATTAAAATATAGACCTGCAAAAAAGAGAGAAAAAGAGTAAAAAAAAACAGATTTTTATTAATATTATGCATGGTATAGAGGTGAAAGATGATGCAAAAATGAACTACAATCACACCCCCATACCTAGCTTTTGCTCGTCCCTGAGCAAAAAAAGAAAGAAAAGAAAAATCCTAACTAGATTATTACACCACTTTCGTAGGTGACACGATTGCACTGAGCATGTGCTACAAGCCGTTAAACCTCTAGGTTACCCTAGAGGAGGAGTGTTATCTCCTGAGGGTTTTCAGCGGATTGCACCCACAAAATCCATAAAGAAAAATAAAAGTGTTAGTGAAAATTTTGATCCATGTTTTAAAGATTCTTACTTGAGTTATAGGTTTCAGGTTACCCTAAACTTGTCATTCCTCTTATAAGCGTCTATTTAGAGTTTTATTTTCAACTTAGGTTAAGTTTTTAAGGAAGAGATCAAAAACCGATTTTGCATCAATCCTAGTATATATACATCTATAAATATGAAGGAACTTTCTCAGACTAAGTTTATTTATTTACTAATATATATAACAATATATTTTTTCTTCTTTTTTCTTTTTTTTTTATATACAGTATTTATTTATTTACATTTCCTTAGATTCCTTAGGCTTTCTAATTTACCCTTGTAACGAGCCTCTTACCGATGACTCCCAAACCAGTCGGTCTTAGGGCACCAGATGAGAAAACATCCCTCGGGTTTGATGACTCAAGTAACTAGGCCATGAATACTAAGAACTTAACCACCTTTAGGCGTGACTTGCCATGCTTCTTGAGGCACGGCTAACCATCTTAATTAGTGGCTAAGTATTTATTAGTTATTTATATATATATCTTTTTTATTTATTTATTTATTTATTTATTTATTATTATATATATGTAAATAAAGTCACAAAGTCTTTGATTAATCCCTCAATATGTTTAATGTATATATCCTAAAGAAAGAATTAAAATCTAGTTATCTTTCTTATCCTTTTTTACTTAACCTAAAAATCCAACAAAAACTCCTCTTTTCAACTTATAATTAGAAATCATAGTTAAGAGCTTCCTTCTCAGAGTTATCGTACACTAACGTATACCAATCCCAAGCCCTAATTCGATCTAGAAACATATGGCCATACCCATTCGGATCACATAATATTTTTCCAAAGTCTTTCTCAGCAAATATCAAAGGTGCCATGCTAATAATCTAGGATCAAAGCAATAAAATTGGAGAGATCAAGATTCAAACCGCCCCCGGAATTCGTGAGGGGAAAACAAATCTCGATCTTGCACAGGGCACAGGAGATGGATTCGGGAAGATGTGGCACCAGATCGGCCACCAGGGAACAAAATCGATCGGTGAAGACTTTGGCGGCGCTCCAGAAACGTCAGTATAGCCGCGGATCTGCGGCTCTGGTCGCGGAGTCGCGGCTTTCTTGGAGAAGCAGAGGATCGGGAAAATTTGGTGAGGCGGCGCTTTGAGAGGGGTTTCAGATTTGAGGTTGATTTTGCGTTTGAGGGAGTAGAAGTGGGTTAAAGAGGATATTTATAGGAGGAAAAAGATTGGGAATTCCACTTTTATCCCTAGGTAAAAAGATTTTACAACCCTAGGGACTTGAAATTTTGAAAGAAGGAGTTTGACCCTAGGGAAAAAGAGTTATGGGGAAACCTAGGGTTTTGAGGGATTTGAATTTTGAAAGTTGTAGAACACTTTTAAAGGAATTTGCACAAAAGTCCCTCATTTTCTTCTTTTTTTTATATATTTATTTACAAAAAGTGTACAAAAAACTATTTACAAGGAATATATACAAGTGTGTCCATTGCCTAAGCTTTTCTTTGGTCGTTTCCCTCTAGCCCGTTTCCCGTCGTTCCAGTGTGTTTGTTTGCGCGGGCTCAGTTGGGAAACGAGTGCAATTATTTTCTGAGCCTTAGGCATTTTCAGTCTCAATGGCTTATTGTTATTCATCCTCATTTCACCACAAGGTTCACTGAAAATTTCTTCATCACCACTTTTTTCACTCTGAAATTCTTCATTCCCAATGTTAAGAAATTCCAGCTCTTCTCCATACAAATCCTCAAAATTAAGGTCAACATCTTCCTTCAGAGTTGTACAATTAGTTAACCGACCCCGAGTTGGCTCATCCAGACACATGATTTCATCAGCGAAGAGGTCTTCAAAAGTTATATCAATTGGAGGTTCTTGAATCATATCCTCATGGGATACGTTCACAGTTGGCTCACTGAAAGTGAAGATATCCAAATCAACTTTCCCCTTTTGAAAGGGTACTCGGATAACAGGATTTTCCACTTCAAGAGAATCACAAACTTGTGACTCATCTTTACTTTTTTCCTCACAATTGTTTCTGACAAAGTTAACCTCGAATGTTTGATCTTTAATCCTACGAGGTTGCATGCTGAAGACATTCAATTCTCTCGTCATATCCTCAAAAATTATCCTCATTGACCCATTCCTGCAATTTATGATGGCATTTGCTGTGGCCAGGAATGGTCGTCCCAAGATGACAGGAGTTTGAGCCCTATGATTGGTATTAGACACAGGTTGTGTCTCAAGAACTACAAAATCCACAAGGTAAATGAACTCCCCAACTCTAACAAGAATATCGTGAATTTCCCCCTTGGGTCTCTTGAGAGAGCGATCAGCCAGTTGTATCGTCATTTGGGTCGGGCGGAGATCACCTAATCCTAATTGTTGATACACAGAAAAAGGCAGGAGATTGATACTGGCCCCTAAATCAAGTAGTGCCCTATTAATGGTAGTCTGTCCTATGACACAAGAGATTGTTGGGCTCCCTGGGTCTTTGTATTTCTCCGGAATTGGCCCAGTGAGCAACTCGCTGACGTTGGATACTAGGAAGACTCTCTTAGGGACTTGTGTTTTTCTCTTCTTGGTGCACATTTCCTTTAAGAATTTTGCATATGATGGCACTTGTTGTATGGCATCAAGAAGAGGGACATTGATTTGGACCTTGTTAAACATTTCTCGTATCTTCTCCATATGAGCATTCAACTTGTGATTTGTAAGCCTATTTGGAGATGGTGCCCTGGCTTATAAGGTTGCTCATCTACTTTTTCTTTTCCTTGGGCTTTTGAAGTTGATGGCTCTGAACTAGAAGATGGATTGTCAGAAGTTGGTTGTACTGGAACTGGAGGGGTTGACTTTGGTACTGGATGGGATGGTTGAATAGAAACCCTATTATCTACCTATTTTCAGATCTCAGGATATGAATAGCATTGCAATGACTTGGGCCCATGTCTTCCACTTCATGCAAAGGGAAGTGATTTTTGGATTGGGCATTGGCTGACTTGGAAACATTCCTTTTTGTCTCTCATTGAAAGAATTATTCAGTTGCCCAATTTGGACGTACTTGTTTTGTTCATATCCTATTGATGGTTCTTCATTAGGGTTTCTATCATCTTTTCCAACTTTGATAGTTTGTCATCTGAATCATTCTGGGTGGATGTTGGTGATATGGAGACTGGAAGTGTGTTTGATAGTGTGGTGGGCTCTGATAGGATTGTGATTGTGGTGGACTTTGATATGGATGAAAATTCGGTGAATTACGATTGAGACTGTGTTGAGGAGGCTGAGCATTATATGGATGTGGAAATGGTGGCCTATGTTGCTCAGGACCAGACTGACTCCACGAAAAATTTGGATGGTTTCACCATCCCGAATTGTACGTATTAGAGTATGGATTGTGATTGGGTCTGGTAAAAGCAGCATTCGTATTCTCCTGATATGATTGAGACTGATATACAGGACACTCCTCGAATACATGGTTGAGGTCATGACAAAAGGTGCAACCGGTTTGACCATAGGTGATGGGTTGACCTGATTGACAGCAGAATGTTCCCTTAACTCAAGCAGTTCTATCCTCTTCATTAATTGTGTGATCTTGGCTTCAGCAGCTATAGAGGATTCTATGGAATGCATACCGGTTCTGGAAGTAGTGGGAGTGGGTTTATCTGAGCATGACTCCCACTGAATGGTTTTCTCAGCTAGGGCTTCAAAGAGATCCCACCTTTGATTCTCATCTTTCTTCAAAAATTCCCCTTAGCACATGGATTCAAGGAGTGTTTTCGTTTGATAATCAAGTCCGTCATAGATAATTTGGCACTAACGCCATTTCTCTATGCCGTGATAAGGACATAAGGCTAAAAGGTCTTTGAAACGCTCAAAATATTCCAGAAGGGTTCGTGTGATTCCTGCTTGAATTGCATGATGTTCTTTCTCATGAGGGCTGTCTTATGAATGGGATAAAATTTCTTAAGAAATACTTTTACAAAATCATCCCATGAAGATATCGAACTGGCGGGAAGATTGTAAAGCCATTTCTTAGCTAAGTCCTTCAGCGCAAAAGGTATGAACCTTAACCTAACAGCATCCTCAGTCAATTGGGAAATTCTCATCATTACACATACTTCTTCGAACTCTCGAATGAAGAAGTACGCGTCCTCAGACTCTAAACCATGAAATCGTGGAAGTGTATTGATGAATTGTGGTTTCAGCTCAAAATGATTTCCATTGGTAACAGGGAGAAGAATGCATGATGGAAGGGAGGTGCGAATCGGATAGAATCTGTCTTGAAGCGAAACGTTGTTTTCCATTGTGTGAAGTGGTGGTGTTGGTGCAAGTGTAGAAATTCTAACAAGTCTTGCAGAATCTGGATCCCGTACCACTCTTGCATATACAGTCACAAATAACGTTCACCGATCACACCAGCGAAAAAAAAAAATAACAAACAATAAAAGAAAAATCAATCCCAAGCTATCTAGGATTCCTGGACCTAGACGACTCCTAACTGTTCGATGAACCAAAGAAGGTTGTTGCTTGAATCAGACCACAGCTAATCAGCCAGGTAGGGGCAAAATACGGTGGGAGGTATCCGTACGTAAGCAACGGGCCTTAATTACGCCAAACCACGGTATCTTCGAGGCTTAACCTCTTAATCCCCAGCCTTAGACATTGATTTCACCGGAGTATGAATCAAAATCAACTTCCAACTTCAGCCGATCTCCTACTGAGTCCGGATGTCCCTAGGGCCAACGTCTATCAGATTTTATTAAAAGGCTTGGGATTGTGAGTGCTGGGATGGTGGTTTTTGGGCTAAGGAAAGGGTGATGAAATCCCCACCTTATCTTATTTATTGGGTAATGCCCTTAAAATCGATTTTGTGCAAGTGTACGATATAAGCAAACAAGGTTCACTCAAAGCGATATAAATCAACCAAGAAGTGAGTCCTAATCAAAATGCAATGCGCACGTACCTTGCTCTAGCACTCTTCAACAGTAAAGTAAATGAATTGAAAAACACGTGCCTAGAAATGCAAACGTCTAATCAATTTTTAACTTTGCAACCAATATTTTACTGTTGATTATTAGCAGGAATATGGTGAAGCATACTAGAATTAAGTATTGTAGAAGCTGTTATTTTGCAGAGCAAGCAACCCTGCAGAAAATTATGAGTAGTTCACTCTTCTTTGTCGCGGATCCGCGGCTTTGGCCGTGGAATCGCAGCAAATCAGAGGGCAACTGGTCTCTGCTTTCTAGAGCAGAGGCCCAGGGCCACTTATATGTCACTGCAATGCTAGTTTTCCTGTTTCTTCACCTGTAACCTGCAACAGAGAAGAAAGTTCGTTTAGTTCTTCAATTGAATCAAAACTGTTGCTCTCCGCGGCAACGGCGCCAAAATTTGATAAGTAAAGGGTTAGTGGAGTAGAATTCGCACAGATATTCAACAAAAGAGAAGGTTTTAGAGTCAACCTTAGGTGCTTAATCACTCCGAAGTATTCACAATGTGTAATGTACTCCTTTCCAAATCACCGTAGTAGCATAAGCTATACGGGTCGAATCCACAAGGAGAGCTCACGATGGAAGCTTTACGGTTTGATGTTGAAGAAAGACAAACGAAAGTTCTTCTTTGTTTCAAAAGAATGAAAAAGACATGGAAAAATAGGTGAAAGAATTGGTTGTGATTTTGTACATGAAAGTAAAAACGATGAAAGAGAATGAAAAGAATTTGAAAACAAGAATTTCTTTTAGGAAGAAAACTAAAGTAGAGAAAACTTGCAAAAGACTTTTAGAATGGAAAAAAGCCATGACTAGCTAACCTTACTAACTTGCTAACTTATTAATCTCCGTTAGGGTGAAGCATGCCTCATGTTGATTCATCGGCAAGTGTTTGTCTTGCTTGTTGGTCAAGTTACTTTCCCTTTTGATGGATGGGTGATCATCTTGGACTTGTCTTGTAGCCTCATTGATTTCATCGGCTCTCAAGATAGAATTTCATGGTGGAATCGGGGAGTGTCACTCAAGGGATGCTAAGGAAGAAGATACAAAATTCATTAGACATTCAAGGCCATACAACAAGTTAGCATTGAAGTAAGAAAGTTGTACAACGAATAGCATATGTTTGGTGTTCCATCTCTATATTCCATCAAGGCACTTGTTCTAAGAAAAGGCTCTAAATGAGGCACACATGAATCATATGGAGAATTACAACAAGAGATTGCCAAGAATGAAAGTAACCCATCGGGAATGAAAAAGACTCAACATTTGCAAGATTAAGAATTATCCCACCCAAGAGTTAGAAGTTAGCAAGATTAGTTGTTAGCTAGTCATGTTAGAAGAAGTTAGCTATCCATTACACTAGAAAGAAAATAAGACATTATGCTATGAAAGTAAAGCTTTAAGGAAATAAAGCAAGAAATGAAAAGCACTAGAAATCGCAATAGAAGAGAAAGTAGATTGGATTAATCCTTGCTTTGCTTCAAGTTGTCACCCCTTGATTACAAGCTTTCACTCTCTCACTATCTCTCTCTTGCAGAATTTCTAGGAGGAAGAAGAAGACTAAGAGCAATAAAACCTAGAGAAAAACTAAAAATTACAAGCTCTTTTCTCTATTCTCTCCTCCTCTTTTTTGCACTGGCCCTGATGGTCTATTTATAGGCCTCAGGAGAAGAAGGCTCCAGAATCAGACAGCTGGGGATCAATCGCTGGCTCAACGGCCAGATAACTGCCGCGGATCCGCGGCCAGAGCCGCGTTTCCGCGGCAGAATCTTGGCCGTTGCGCCAACGATTTCTGTTGCGAGTTTGTTACAGGTTGTTATCCACGTTGGCGCTTCTAGAAGGCTGACTGGGCGCATGGATGAATCCAGAAACTAGGCTATTCTTTTGGGCTTCTCTTTAGGCCTTTAATTAATCCTTTATTCTTGATATTTACATGGATTTGTGGGCCTCTTCTCCATTAAAATATGGACCTGCAAAAATAGAGAGAAAAAGAGTAAAAAATAGATTTTTATTAATATTATGCATGGTATAGAGGTGGAAGATGATGCAAAAATGAACTACAATCATCCTCCCACTAATCATCCTTGAAGGTGATGCATCCAATGTAGTATCCATTAAGCTCAAACACATCCACTATCAAAGCACCAAAACCTCTCACATCATGTGAGAGCCCACACCTACATCAAATACAATAGGGGTAGATTTTGGTACCCATACCTTTTTGAGCCCATGGGGGTTAGCACTTTTTTTAACCCAAACAAACTTGTTTTTAAAATTTGAATCATTTATTCTATCATAACAAACTTTGCAAGGTCCCCCGTACGTCCACAATGTGTACAAGTGTACAAATGAGCATACATAGAATCATGTGTGTGAGCATGATGAGGATGTGTATGCTGTGTTTTGTGTGCATGCATATGAGAGCATGTTTCTTGTGAAACATGAATTCCAATCGTGTGTGGTTCATGACACATTGGCTCAAAGTGGAGCCCAAACAATCAACACTCTTTTTAACATAATTATATCATTTTATACATTAGAAGAAAAAGTGGAGCATGCAATAGAAACACTAGATGATGAAGTTATAGTAGCATGGCAAGCATGTGAATCTAACCATTTTTCAAAGAAGTATTTTCTTTTGAAACTAAATCCAATTCTTTTGAAATCAAAGCAATTTTATTTTTCAAAGAATTGTTCTCTTTTAAAATAATTTTAAGTTTTGATGACAAAACCTCATTTTTCTTCAAAACATCACCACAAGTATTTTTACTCTTTAAAAATTCATTTTCATTTAAGGCAAAGTTAAGTTGGGATTTCAATGAGTCCCTTTCATTTGAGATCTCAACCCTCTCTTGCAAAGCCATATAAACTTAGAAAATAAATTTTTATTTTCTTCTTTTAAATCAAATTTTTTATTTTTCAAAAGTTTGTATTTTTCAAGCAAGTTTTCACAAAATAATGAAAGTTCTTCATTTAAGGCATCGACATCCATATTGTCATCACCTGAAGAACTAGCACTATCATCTAGTTGAGTATCTGAATGTAACTCAAGGGAGTCATTCCCTTGGACCATGTAGTAAGTTTCGTCAGACTCATCTCCACTAGATTCATTCTCCACATTGTTTGTCATTTGCAGCTTGGGAGAGGTCAATATATTCTATACTGTAAAAACAGAATCACAATGATAAATCATAGATAAATATTCTTTACTAAGTGTATGCTTTAGTGCATTTAAAGCTTGTGCATTAGCTTCAATGTACTTATCACTACCAAAATAGATTTTTTTTGGTAGTGGCAAGATAAACATGTATTCCTAGGGTTTTAAGGTATTTACTCATCTTATACTTTCACATATCAATGTTGGTGACATCATACATGGGAGGGGTCACGAAATCCATGAGTGTGTGGAAACAAATATTATGATTAGCTAAAATGAGGATCTTTAACTCAAGGTTGTTAGACCCAAAATAAGAGCACCAAGCTCTGATACCAATTGAAATACACCTAGAGGGGATGAATAGATGTATTAGCTAATCTAATGGCAAATGATGCGGAATTAAAAACTAATTGCAGCACACTATGTGTAACAAAAGAGTGTAGCTAAATTTCCCGTGAAGGAATCTGGACTATCTCCTCGAGATTCCTCTAAATTAAGAGTTGAGGTGCTATATGAAGCTCTCTTGGTTCAACACAAGTATGGACACACAAACAATACCAAGTATGTATGAGATATGAATCATATGAAGAAATGCAAGATATAAGAGAGATATAGTTTAGAGAAAGTGGATCAAACGCAAACACTAAGATATATTTCGAGATTCGAGCCACTGCTCTACGTTCCCGCCTTCACACAGAAGGATTTCCACTACGTCCACATAGGACCTCCCACAAAGGGAACCTCCACCGAGGAATTACAACTCAACACTTGGAGTACACAACTCCACTTATTAACACAACCACCTCTACACAAGAGGCAAGGCACAAAGCCAAAACACGATCACCTCTACACAAGAGGGATAGACACAAAGCTAAGCTACAATCACCTCTACACAAGAGGGACAAGGCACAAAGCCAAACCATAACTACAATCACCTCTACACAAGAGGGACAAGGCACAAACCCAAACCTAAAAAAAGATTACAAACTTAGTGATCACAATAGACCACAAATAATTTTCCTCACAAAACAAGATCCTACAGATAGGATTACATATGATAGCTCAAGTGTGAGAAAACAAGGTGTTTGGAATCAAAATCACAAAGAGAAATACTTGAAAAAAATGCTAGATAGAAATTGAAATAAATATCAAAATCAATTTCCCAAAGACTCTATTTTTATTTAATTATTCCAACCCTTAAAAACAAAGTAAAAATAAAACTTTTAGGCATAAAAACTCTTTTGATACTCTTTAGAAAATGGGCAAGATGGCACTAAAACTTTTTCTCGTGAAATCCAAAACTTTGATTTTCAATCGAATTGTTATTATGTTAAACTCAATCCTAATAACCCCTTTATATAGGGTTTTAGAAGAGCAAACTTAGCATAATTTTATCAGGATAAAAGAGGAAGAAATTGACCCAAAAAATCAACTTACCTCGTTTAAAATTAAACATGTTTTAAAAAAACAGATTAGAGAAAACAGTCGTTACTGCCAATCTGGCAGCAGACTGACAGTCGACCGGCGGGTCGACCAGCAGATTCAAATAATCTGACCGTTAGCTCTCGGTCGACTGGTCGATCGACCGTGACAAACATAAACAAAATTGGTTACAGTCGGTCGACCGCCCCGGTCGACCGGGAACGTGTACAACGTGCACTCCCCTAATTGTCGGTGTCCGATCAACTGTCCGGTCGACCGTTCTGGCCTGTAATAGTCACGGTCGACCGCCCCGGTTGACTGACCAAGGCTAAAAACAGACTCTAAGCTCTTTTGAAGAAACAAAAATTTTTCAAATATTTTTGTTTGGATTTTGGGAGATAGAAAACATGCATAGCCATAAGATACAAGTTCTAAACATTGATAAAAAATATTTTAGAAAAATGTAGAACAAGTAATCAAAACCAAAATCATACTTTTGAAAATGTACATTTTTGTGTGTGTATATTTTTGAGCTTCAAATGTATATTCTACCCTTAAAAAAACTAAACTAAATACAAACTGAAGTCTTCTTGTAGAACTCCTTCTCCAAGCCGACTCGATCCAAAGAGCTTGACTCCAACCAAGTGCTAGATGCGATCTTGACGCGCGAGCTCTTGAATCTATATGTGTTAGCTCTAAAGCTCCTTTGTTGAAGATAAGCACCTACTAAGATCCTGATACAAAATCTGAAACTATATAAACACAGGATCTTTAGTACTATAACTACATGAGTTAATATCATCAAAACTAGAGTGACGGGCCTTTGGGCCAACAGTGATCACAAGTGTTCCACCTCTTGTATTTGAGGAGTTGTAGAGGTTGCCACCTCGGTGAGCTTGCGGGTTCGCGTGTGTTGTTCTTGTAGGAACAAGTGAGGGACTTGTGGGTCCAAGAGTTCTTGAGGGAGCTCGTTGTAGGTGTGCGGCACCGAGTGATCTTGCAGGATCAATTATAGTGAAAATCCTTCAATAGTGGTGAAGGCGGGGACGTAGAGCTAGTGGCTCGAACCTCAAAACAAATCTCTCATGTATGCGATTAAATCTCTCCCTCTCTCACTTGTGTTTATATATCTTGCATGCTTTTATTGTTTACATTCTCACATGCTTGATATACCTGTGCTTTATTGATATACATACTTAGATTGTTTTAATATCTTGCATGCTCTTGTATTTATCATATTCTTACATGCTTGATATTGTCATTGTGCTTGTGTGCACACTTGTATCAAACCAAGAGAGCTAAAGTAGCACCTCAACTCTTAGTGTAGAGGAATCTTGAGAAGAAGTCCAGAGCCCTTCACCGGGAATTCAGCTTCACTCTTTGGGTATATAAAGTGTGTTTATTTAGTTTGCATAATTAGTTTTTAATTCCGCATTAGTTTTATATTAGATTGCTAGTCACCTATTCACCCCCTCTCTAAGTGACCTACAATTGGTATCAGAGCTTGGTGCTCTTGATTTGGGTCTAACAACCTTGAGTTAAAGATCCTCGTTTAGCTAATCACAATATTTGTTAACACACACATATGGATTTCATGACACCTCCCATGTTTGACATTCTTAACGTCCAAACTTAGAAAGTTAAGATGTCCATGTACCTAAAAGCCTTAGGAATTCATACCTATTTTGTCACTATTGAGAATTCATATTTTATTAATGGCAAACATCTTGAGGCTAATACAAAATCCATCCATGCTATAAAGAGTACCCTAAATGATGATTGTTTATCTAGGGTGTCTAATATTGAATCAGTTTTTGCAGTTTGGAACACTCTTTGCTCTCTTGGGAAACAAACACCAAATGAAAAAGAGGGTGACTTGGAGGATGGAAGTGATACTTCTAACATATGCTGTATGGTTCCAAGAGGATGACCCCCTTGAGGTAAAATTTGAATCCGAGTTTGATGAAGATGTTGACATGCCATATGATGAGCTTGCTTTATTTTGTCAACAACTTCTTAAAAAATATAATTTGCTTAAAATAAAAAATAAAAGATTGAAAATTAAATATGATTCCATTTTAAAAGAAAAAAGACTCTTTTAGAAATGAATTTGAAATTGTTTCAAAAGAAAATGAATGTTTGAAGAATAAAGTTATTTTAATTGAAAAAGAAAAGGAGATTGCCTTAAAGGAAAATAACTCTTTGAAAAAGAAAAATATTTTGAAAGAAAAAATATTTCTATTTCTAAAAAGAAAAGGGATTTTTGTCTCATGTCTCTTTTTTCAAATTAATAATGATATTTCTATTATAAAGAAGAACATTGATTGTTTGGGCTCCACTTTGAGCCAATGTGCTATTGATCACTTTAGATTAAAATTCATGTTTCGCAAGAAACAAATTTCACATGTTCATGCACATACCCCACCGCATACATATGCACACTATGCTCACACTCACACCACTCATATGCATGCTAGAGTGTATACATGTACATATTGTGGCTGAAAAGGCCATCTTGTAAGATTTTACTTTGATAGATTAAATTTTATAAATTTTGTAAAAAAAATTCTTGGGTTCCCTATAATACTAACCCCCATGGACCCAAAAAGAAATGGGTACCAAAATTCCTACCTCTTGTGTTTGATGTAGGTGTGGGCTCTCACAAAACGTGAGAGATTTAATACCTTGTGGTGGATGCATTGGAGCTTGAGAATATACCCATTTGATGCATCGTTATCAAGAAAGCATGGTGGGAGGACCACCCCATGTTTTAGAGAAATGAATTAGCTACATCAGTTTTGGTAACCATTTCTTCCTCCTCTTTTAAAAATGCTTTTATATTTATATGCCAGTGTAGTAACCTAGACTCAATCATATATTGTTTTGTACTTAATATTGAGTTAATTGGTTGTTAACTATGCATATATTTTTAACTTTTCAATGAATTTACATGCCTATATCATGTTCATATGCATATTCTATTAAAACTTGTATTATACATGTACAATTTTTCAGTTACATGCTATACATGATCTATTTCTATTATGTACTCACTTATTGTTTAATTGTATATTATATCTCCTAGTTTTGATGGTTCTTGCATAAGTATATGATATATCAAGTTTTTGAGAAAAAATTTCAATTAAGTTTTTGTTTTGAGATTTATTGTTTATTTTCATGAATGTGCTATTCACATGATTCTTGTACACTCACATCTCTTATGTTTACTTATGTATT
This sequence comes from Agave tequilana, assembly GCA_038442645.1. Lineage (NCBI taxonomy): Eukaryota > Viridiplantae > Streptophyta > Magnoliopsida > Asparagales > Asparagaceae > Agave > Agave tequilana. Next base: position 16,369 of record JAVJIF010034638.1, read on the forward strand.
TATTTTCATAAGCATTTATGAGATTTATAAATCTTGAGTGTCAATTTTTGTGTAATACACATGTTTCATGAGATATAGATAATTTTGTTTCCTATTTAAAGGATCTTTCACTAGTTTTTCAGAAACTACTTTTAACTAGTTATTTATTCTTTACTTGGTAGTGTTTTCAATTTATAACTATTTTTAAATTCTATTTTTAAAAACTTTTACCCTTTGAAGGGTGGATGGTTGGACGACCATACCTATATGCCTTAATGACTATCTTTTATCATGTGCATGAAAGGGTGGTAGTTATGAGTTATACACATGATCTTCATGCAATTTTATTTTTATATACTCATATGTGTTTTCTATATATGTATGTACTAAATTTCAAGTAATATTTTCATACATACATACATACATACATACATATATGTGTGTGTGTGTGTGTGTGTGTGTGTGGTGTGTGTGTGTGTGTGATTTTTATTGTGCTTATTTTACAATGTCTTTACACATTTTTATAGCACAAACTGTTTATGCTAAGCTTGACTTACTTCTAAATGTTAATTGGTATCTTTACAAGCTTATGCATTGCTTTCAATTGGTGTTTATTTGGTATCAAAATATATTTCATGTTTTACCTACAATTGATATCAAAACTTACAATTAATTACAATTGGTATCAAAATTTACAATTGGTATCAAAATATATTTTGCTGACTTCAAAAAGTTTCAAATTTTTTTTTTAAGTATTATAAAAAATTTTCAAAATTTGTTGATATATATTGCCTATATGCAAGGGGAGCTTAACATCTCCTCTATATATAAATTCATGTTGAGTGTATTTTACATACTCATGAGCTTGACCTCTCTTCGTTATGTAGTACACATGTATAGGGGGAGCTTAACATCTCCACTTATACATTGTATATTATGATTTTTGTGCGTCAGGGTCATGCTATCCCTTCTCCATGTAATGCATGTATGCAAGGGGAGCTAACTTAACGTCTCTCCTCTTCATGAATGTATATCGCATATACATCTTTATTATTTGTTTATCTTTACCTCTTTGTTGATGAATTGACAAAAGGAGGGAGAAGAATTTAGAGAGTTTATATATACATGTTTAATATTTTTGGTTTATGCATATATATTTATTTAGTTTATGAGCTTTTATTGAATATCTTTATTGTTTTGCTATGCATGAGTTAAGGAGGAGCTTCTATGAAACTTATCTTTAATCAATGCATATATAACTCCATGAGTTTTATCATCATCAAAAGGGAGAGATTGTTGACCCAAAGGCCCATCACTCTAGTTTTGATGATGATTAACTCATGTAGTTATAGTACTAATGATCTTGTATTTAATAAGTTTCAAATATTTGCTCAAGATCTTAGTCAGTGTTTAGCATCAACGAAAGTTCAAAGTCAAGTTTTGAAGCTAGAACGTGTTGATTTAAGAGCCCGCGCTTCAAGATTGCATCAAGTACTCAAAGAGAAATCTAGCTCATGGATCACGTTTGGAGCATGTCGACTTGGAGAAGAATTTTCAAGAGGAGACTTAAGTCAAGAGTTTGTAAGTTTAAGAATTTTATCTTAGAATAACATGTAAAGGATAGATTAGTTATAAATTGCTCAAGTTTATACACACACATACACACACAAAAACTTTGATTTTTAGAAAATACGATTTTGGTTTCATGATTAAATTTCTATATCTCAAAAAATAGTTCACATATTTGTAATATGTGTTGATTTTTTATCACATATTTGTAATTTATAGTATTTCAATGAATTTATTTTTTATGAGATTTATGAAGATTTTATGGTACTTAAAATGTATTTAAAAAGATGTTCAAATGTGGTTTTGGGCTGCTTGCGGTCGACTGATCGGTCGATCGAAGGCTAGCTCGGTCGACCGATCGGTCGACCGACATGCACAAGCCCATGTGACTTGAGCTCGGTCGACCAATCAGTTAACTGTAGTAGAGATCAGCTGACCGATCGGTCGACCAACTGAGTTTGCAGAGCTCTCGGGTTTTCTGGTCGACCGGGTGGCCGACCGTTATGTTGATCTGATAGACACCCTTATAGATTTCTGATCATAACTTTTTATTCTTATATTAAGTCAACATGATTTAAATTGCATTTCAAAGATAATTTTCAGGGCTATATTTGTTATTCAATAATTATTTTTTGATTCAAATGTTAAAGATGTCAAATATTAGGTTGAAGTCTATTATTGTTCTGAAAATAGTTTACAATTTCTGATTTGACACCTTTCAGTTTTTTGATGATAACTTTTTACTCCAAAATGATATTGAGTTGTTTAAGTTGTATTAGAAGAATACTTAAAGATCTACAAATTCTTCCTATATGCTTATTTTCAAATTCTGTAATTTTAGGACTCAAAAATGTGCTTAAACTTGACCTATTGCACAATCTGAGTCTGTGGTCGGTCGACCAGTCAGAAATTTAACCGTCAGTCGGTCGGCTGGACAGTCGACCGACAGGCCATTCTAGCTAGATTTTGAGTCATAATAGCTAATTTTTGATCCCCTATAAATAAGGGATCTTTTGGCCTGTTTTAGGTAAGATTTTTAGAGAGTTTTCAAGAACCATTTTCCCATCTCCAACAAAAGTTTTTCAACAAGTTTTTGCCTAAACTTCGATATCAAACAGGTGTTTATCAAGAGTGTTTTTCTTAAGTTTTCAAAAGAGATTTCTTGAGTTTTTTACCACAACATCTATCTAGTTTTCTCACACAAGCTTGAACTTTCCATTGCTATATTCATCATGTAGGATCCTTGTTGTGAGAGTTTGTTTTTGTGATCAAGAAAGTGATCACAAGTGTTTCACCTCTTGTATTTGAGGAGTTGTAGAGGTTGCGGCCTCAGCGAGCTTGCAGGTTCACATTTGTTGTTCTTGCAAGAACAAGTGAGAGACTTAAGGGTCCAAGAGTTCTTGAGGGAGCTCGTTGTAGGTGTTAAGGCAACAAGTGATCTTGCGGGATCGATTATAGTGAAAATCCTTCATAGTGGTGAAGGAGAGGACGTAGAGCAAGTGGCTCGAACCTTGAAATAAATCTCCCGTATTTGCGATTGCTTATCTCTCCCTCTCTCACTTGTGTTTATATATCTTATATGTTTTTATTGTTTAAATTCTCACATACTTGATATGCTTGTGCTTTATTGATATACATACTTGGGTTGTTTAATATCTTGCATGCTCTTGTATTGATCATATTCTTACATGTTTGATATTGTCATTGTGCTTTTGTGCACACTTGTATCAAACCAAGAGAGTTAAAGTAGAACCTCAACTCTTAGTCTAAAGGAATCTTGAGGAGAAGTCCAGAGCTCTTCACCGAGAATTCGGCTTCACTCTTTGGGTATACAAAGTGTATTTATTTAATTTGAATAATTATTTTTAATTCCGCATTAGTTTTGCATTAGATTGCTAGTCACCTATTCGTCCCCCTCTAGGTGACCTACAACTTCATATTGGATAACAGATTTTAGTAATAGTAAAATTAAAAGTAGTTCAAATATATTGTAATCAAATATCATTATTTTCCACAATCTATACAATTTGAGCACACAATGTAATAGAAGACTAGCTACAGAATTGTTAACATAAGCTTGAGAATAAAGAAAAAGTAAATATTAAGACATCTAAAATTTAGCAAAACTACTATTACTCAAGACTTCAAGTCAAACATAGCATAACTATAAGACAGAGAAATTGACAAGATACTACTAATCAACACCAATAAATATCATTTTGTTGAATTTTTCATTTCAATCAAAACACGTACAAATTCAATAGCACCATCTCTAACGTTGAACTGCCAAGTTTTTATCAATATAACATCCCTTTTATAAAAAACTGACACGAGTTTTATATTAGCATTGAACTTCATATATATAAAACGTAGTCTGAAATTAACTATTTGAATATGACTTGTAGTTGTTAATTCTTGATCAAAGAAATTTGAGGCGAGTTGCCGTAGGCCAAATTCTTTGGATCTTTAACTATTGATGTTGAGAGATTAAGGTGGGTAGTTGTGGTGGAGATTTTTTAACGCGATTGATCGGACGGTCAACCTCACACCACAAGCTAAAGTGGATCTTGATTATTGGGTAATGACTAAAGATTTCAACATAAAAAATAGGCAGAGACAAGAGATTTTTACGTGAAAATTCAAATTGAGAAAAATCATGGGAAGGAGAGGGAGAATTTACTATTTTCAAATATATAATGAATTCTTTAGGGCTATACTATGATTACAATCTCTAGGGTCCCCCCATCTTCTCGAGGGAGATCCTAGTGTATAATACCCTACGTGTTGTAATTGATAGTGCAGATATTTCGGATCTCCATAACTGCATGATTCACACATTGTAATTTCCTCATAACCGTCCAGATCATGCCCTTGATTGTTGTTTGATATGCCACGATATCCTCTAGTATCTATAATAGTCCGCATTGGAGTAGGAGTGTTATAACGTTTAAAATGTGGGGGTGATCTGGCAGCATAAGTAAATCCAAGAATCGGGAAATCTTGTCGCTGAGTTGTATCCAACGCGAAGGTGTCGTGGAGGGCCTTCATGTCAAAGGATGCACTATTAGAAAGCTTGTCAGATTGCGTCAAAAATTTGCATCGAATATTGACATTTTGCATTGAAAATTTACAGATTGCGTCGAAAAGTTGCATCAAAAATATCTGACGTAGAAGACCTCGACGCAAATTTATTTTGGCTTCGAAATTGACGCATATTTTTTAACTATTTTTGTATTTTATATATTGCGTTGAATATTGGATGCAGTTTTCATTTTAATTTTTAGAAAAAATTAATTATTGCCTCGAATATATTTTTTGATGCAAATATCTAGTTTCAACAACTGCTCACAGTTTGAAGATTTTTGGTATAAAAAATACGACCTGTTGCCATAAATTGCATCAAAAATAAATAATCGACGTAATTATAGGTCAAATTTTGCGTCGAAAAATAAAATATTCGACGCAATTTGTCAGCTTCCTTATCTCCATAAGCTGTAAAAAAAAATTGGTATGAAAATACCACAAGTTTCAACATCCTGCGTCGAATATGTTTTTCGACGCAATTCTTAACCAATAATTGCGTCGAATAATCATATTCAACGCAATATTTGACATGCAATTGCGTCGAATTATATTTTTGACGCAATTTATCTTATTTTTTTTAAAAACTGCATCATCAATTTAAAATCTCAATACATATCTAAAAATATGAACCAATAAATAATTTCAAACCAATACACATTACATTGTATCACATATATTGCACCGTATCACATATATCACTCCATATCACATATATATCAAAGTATGTCATATCAATGTGTATATATCACAAATGTCAAATTATATCACAAGTTAAAAATTCACCAAACAGGATAAAATATATAGCATAAATGTAAGGTGCACATGTCAAAATATTTTTACAAAAGTCAACTCAATACAAGGAATATCACCTAAGACTCGTCGTTCTGTCTATCACCAGTGTTGTCGTCCCTGCTAGGTTGCCTGACACTTTGTTGATTCATCGCAGACTAGGCCATGAACAACTGCATCTCTCTGTGCCGCCTTAAGACTGGCAATTCTCTGTTGGTCGGCCTCCGACTGCTGCCTCATGGCCTCAAACTCCTACCTCATGGCCTCAACCTGCTGCTCAAACTAGATGGTATAGGGATCCCTCCTACTAGGCCTGGTGACTCTGAGAACATCCACGTGCATCCCGAGACTGGTGATATGTCCAAATGTCTCTGCTACCGCTCATGTACTGGCGGTGCTCTCGCCGCTGCCATCTACTACCACCGCATCATAATTCTTCTCAAGCTGGAGCTAAAAATTAACAAATATATTATAAGTCAACTTAGATGTCTATCATTTTCAAAAAATATAAAGATATATAAACTAATCTTTAAATACTTACACCAATAGACATGGCGTCGATGGAGACTGGCTTTCCCTGGGTGCGGGGCAGAGGAAGCTCACCCAGGAGCATCGAGCGCATTCATCTTCAGAAATTTCTTGTTGTAGATCTCTTTTGCGTTCAGCTCCTTTCCGCGGGCCCCTCTCTATTAAAATTGAAAGATATTTATAAAATAAATGGAAGGTAAAAGCAAATATGCTATAAAACCAAATGAATATAAATTTATGCTTACAACTTTGCCCTTCTGTAGCACCCTGTTCCCAGAATACGTATACGTATTCAAATTCTCGATCATATTTCTCGATTTACTTTCTGTATTTGTTTTTATTTTATGTTATTTATGTGATCTTTTTGCATTGGATCCAGATTCGTGGACTCGGAGTCGGTCCTAGTCTGAACAAAGGACCGATCCTAGTTATTGCTCGATTTGATCTTTCGGTAGTTAGATTTAACCAATTTTAGTTTTAAACATTATTTTCTAATATTCTAGATTTTTCATAATTTTCTAAAATTTTTCTGAATTAAATTTTAAATCTTTAAAACTGCTGTCGACCAGTGCCGCTGATCGATTCTCAGATTTTTAATTTACAAATAGAGTTAAATTTCTAAAAATAGCTTTCATATTATTTCTTAAAATCATATTTTTTATCTAAATATATTTTTTAGATTTTTCTGAATTTATCAAAATTCTACCGGATTTAGTGTCGGCCAGTATCGCTGGTTTGTTCTAGGATTTTAGCTTGAAATCGGAGTTAAAATTTTGAATTCTGCTTTTACATTACTTCCTAGAATCATATTTTCTCTTTTGATGTATTTTCTAAATTTTTTCAGAATTTATCAAAATTCGGTCGGAACCGGTGTAGACCAGTATCGATGGTTGACTCCAGGATTTTTCATTTGAAAATTAAATTTATTTATAAAAACCGATTTCATATTATTCCTCAGGATGATATTTTCTACCTCCGCGTATTTTTGGGATTTTTCTGGAACAGTCGATATTTCCGACTTTATTATAATATTATATTTTTTAGGAATCTTTTCTTTTTTTTCTTCTTACTTTTCTCACATCTTATCCTGCCGACCCACACCCCCCCCGCCCACATGGGCCCATCACCTCCCCCTTCCATCAATCTCTCTCCTTTTCTTTTCCTTTTCTTTTCTTTTTTCCTATCTTTCTGTCTTTCTCCTCCTCTTCTTCTACTTCATTTTGGCCGACGCCCCAAGCCAGGGCCCACTCTGGCGCAACCCCCCCACTCTGTTGCAACCCCGGCGAGCTTGGCCGATAAGGACCTCCCCAAACTCCGGCCACCTCTTCCTATCACTAACACCAACAACATCAACAACTAGCACCATATTCATCCACATCTCCATCTTCTTCCTCCTCCAAACCACCACCATCACCTTTAAAATTCCCCAAATCCACTACCACCACTGCCAAATCACCACCTCCTCCTCCTCAATTACATCTTCCACTGCTTCCTACTCCTCCCACTTTCTTCAATTTCAACATCCACCACCACTTCTTCCTCTTTAACCAAAGTCACCACCTTCACCAAAATCACCACCACCAACCAGCCAATCCGCTACCATCATCCTCTCAATTACCACCACCACTTTCACCATCACCCTCTTCTCCATCATTATCTGCATCCTCATCATCACCTCCACCACCATTTCCACCTCCAAAATCATCATCATCATCAACATCTCCACCTTTCTCCCTCTCCCTCTCCTCTCCCTCTGTTTTGCAGTAGCCGGCGGCCACCCCTGCCTGTGCGGGCCACGGTGGCCAGCGTAGCCCCCCGGTGCCTCTCTGGCCGTAGCCAGGGAGAGGCAGAGTTAGTCCAAGCCAGGCTTGGCCTGGCCTGTGCGTGAGCAGGGGGCAGCAGACCCCTCTGCTGTCTCTCTCTCATCTCTCTCTCTCTCCCTGTTTCTCTCTAGCCATCTCTCTACAACCCCTCCTTTCTCTCTAATCCTTTCTCTCTCATTCTCTTTCTCTCTAAATTCTCTCTCTAGTCTTTCTTTTTAGCTTTCCCTCTTTCTCTCTAGATTTCTTTCTCTCACTAGCTCTCACTCTTTCTCTCTCTTCTTTCTCTCCTCTTCTCTTTCTCTCTAAAAAATTATATATATTTAATTATATTTTATGGCGCGTGCGCGTGTTCGAGTTTCTGGGATTCTGGAATTACGGTGATTTTCCAAAGCTTTTTAGGTGAGTGTCCTCGCCTTGTTTTGGGTTTCCCCGCCTCATCGGATCGACATGTATTTTTCTGTATTTATATGTATTTTGTATTGGATTATGCCCCTGTATTTATATGTGGTCGAGTGTCCATGATTGTACATGTATATGCCTGTGATGAATATTTGTGTTAGGGTAGTTTATTTCTTATACATATACCATGCCTGCGATGTTACTCACTACTGTCTTATTGCATGCATGTGATTAACACAATCACTTCTGAGGTACCATACCCAGCCTTCGGGCTGCGTTTAGCTTCCGGGCTTTCTATACTCAGCCTTTGGGCTTCACTACTCCATAGTAGTTTAGATATTATCATGCCTATATGCATGCTCGTGTGGTACTAACATTGCAGGTACTTTTGTACCGACTCTGGGTTTCTGCCAACTCTCGGGCTGGCTACCCAATTGGTTTTAGGTCTGCACCCTTATGAGTTTCGTGGTAGCTATCGAGAGTGCGCTTAAACCCTGAGCATACTTTAGCCTCCGGGCGCTTGCCCACTTCCTCGAAAGAGAAGTATGCTAGACCGTCTGGTCTCTTAGCTCCTCCTGGTAGGCATGCTTAGTGTTGAGCACTTTACCATTAGATTCATCTAAGCGAAACTCTGCCGGATTTTAGACTCGCTTTCTAAGCCGAGTCATTCCAGTATCTCCGTCAGGCGCTCTAATGTTAAACACTATTTACTGACCGTACCTCCAGCTTGCTTAAGAGACTTGGGTGTTCGCTTGCTTACTTAGTACCCACTTGCCAGTTTATCTTTTCTTCTATAATGGTTTTAAAGAGTTTGAAATTTTACTTATACTGTTTTTCCCTGAAACTGCACGGTTTTTCGGCATTCGTACTGATCTCGTATATCCGTACTATTTTCCTGTATCGCTTGATGTGCTTACATACACCATGCCATCACTTGTCAACTGCCTAATATCACCCTCAAATCATGCTATCACCTAACATCCGGCATGACGTATCTGACTCTTATAATTATCACGATAACGGGAATGATGACCTAAAATCTTGTTTACATCTTGATATATTATAGTACAAACCGTGCTCCTGATACTCATATATTCCTGATACTCTTGACTTATTCATGCTCATTCCCAAAATCTGATAATTATCTAATAAACTATAAAAAGGAACAACTTATACCGGATTGGAGAAAACTTACGGCTATTAATATATGTTCGTGTTTACAGTGGTATTAGGTATGTTATGCAACTAAATCTTCCGGTCTGACCTGAGGGCCTTCAGGCGACCGAGGGGAGCGTTGGCTCCCTCTTTGGTACCATCTTGATAAGGGCATCCTATAAGACCCTCCTGTATGCTTTGCGGCCGGCTTCATACACCACCAATGAAACACCCTGGACCATGGTCCTGGGCATGTATGGGACCCACTATAAATATTGTTCGTTGATACCCCCATTGGTTTCCAATAACAACCATGCTTTACTCAGATGTGGATATATGTACGCTGGGATGCTAGTTCACATATCTAGACATCTGGGTAGGATGAGTAATAATAATAAAAATATGCCAACTAATAATTGGTTGTATGCTATGTCGAGTTTGCTTTTATCAGGTTTTACATCGGATTTTCGATTTATGATCATTATTATATTATAGCTGCCTACATCATGCTTTATCACTTGTATTCTATTCTACTAGTCTCCTGCTCTTATCTCATTATACCATGTGTATTACCTACTTGATATTACTTGCTATCTATCTATCTGCTCCTGTATGCCTGTGCTCACGACATAGTTTTTAATGCATGTTTATATTTCAAATTTATCGATACACATGTGCTTATTTGCACGTCATTTGGCATTCGCATCACCACTCGCTGGGGAGTTCTGATTGCCCTGGATCCTCATGTCCAGGTCTTGGCGCTTGGAGCTAGTAGATTCGCTTGGTTGCTGATTAGAGTAGTGATTAGTCTCTAAAATTGCATATTTCATACCACATCTTCACATTTATTTAATATTAAATTCTGTTAATAATACCTCTCTTGTATGTTTCTAGGTCCATGGTATGAAATGAAGAAAAAGACCCAAAATCACCATTTAATTGGTGATTAAAAGCCTACAAATATAGCCATTGACTTTGGAGGGCTATTTCATCAAAACTAGGGGCCCAAATCCGAAAAGCAGCAAGTACATCCGAGAGGGGGACATCTGGGAAGCGCGCAGCAGGCGGCGCTGCGCGCATTTCCCAAGCATTTGCCGCGAAAATGCCGCGTTTCCCCGGCAATCTTGTGAAGCCCCACGCCGAGATTCGACGCGCGGCTCCGTACAGTTCTCTGGTGCCCCTTTTTGCCTATAAATACCCGGCTGGTGTTCTTCACAAAGAGAAATATAGAGAGTAATGTAGTTTTCTTTCCATGTTGTAGTTTAGGGTAGTTTAGGTTAGTTCTTCTTCCTCCTCTTTGTATTTGCTATTTCTTTTAGATCTTGTAATAGGAGAGAGAGTGGTACATGGTTGGAAAGTAAGAGTGCTTGTAATAGAAGGTGATAAGGTATGAAAGGTTCTCTCTTTAGCTCTCTTTGTTTTCTTCTCCCTAACTCTTTTTACATGTTTAGCTAATTTTCTCTCATGGCAACTAACTACTAACCAATAACTTGCTAATTTCTTACTTGATAATCCACATGAATCTAATAGCCTCTACTTGGCTTTGCTCTTGCAAGAGCCATTGATGACTCATGATGATGGATTCTAACACTCTAATATCCTAACTCTCTAACAAGCTAACATTACTTTATTCCATGCGTACTCTTATTTAGTTTGATGGTTTAAGTGTAGCTTGCACTTGTTGTGTTGAGTTTGGATGTGAAAGTTATCGCATGGGTCATACTTTGAAACGCTCTTAAACCAAGGACTAGTGATGGCCAAGGATACATGTGAGGCAACTATCACTAAGAGGTTAGCATGGTTAGTGGAACCATTAGTAGTTAGTAGCCATGGGTTTTCTTTCTTTTTCACTTTGTTTTAGAAATACTATTAAAAATCACAAATATATTCTTTTCTATGTTTCCCACTTCTTTGTATTTCATCGTACTTCTCTTTTCATTCTTTATTTTTTTTCTTTTTATTCTTTCAAACATTGAAGAACTTTTAACATACACGTGAACATACAGTGTAAGCTTCTATCGCCTCCCATCCCTGTGGATTCGACTCGTTTTAGCCTCTATGCTATAACGGAAGTATCGAGGAAGCCAAAGCGCACACACTTTAACTCTTGGTATCAAAACATACACTTTTGGTGCGCGGTTTTCCTCCAATCAAATTTTGGCGCCGTTGTCGGGGATGGGAATGATTTGAGTTCACATTTTTGTTAACTTTTCTTCTTTATTTTTTGGTATGCAAGTTAAAGTTTTAGCATTGCAGAAGTTCACACTTGCTTTTGTGTGGTTGGGTAAATTCTTGTATATTCTTATATTTTGCTGCTAGTTTTTATTTATATTGCCTGTGCACTGTAATAATTTTAAGAACTAAAATTCGGTAATTGAATGTTTTAAAATGGTTTAGACCTTTGCATCTAGGCATGTGTCAATTTTCATTCTAATATACTGTGTTTTGTTCTTGTGTTGTTGTGATCTTGACGGAGATGTACATATTACATTGCATATAGTTAGGTCAAACACGTGGGTAATTTACTCGCTTTGTGTGTTCATTCTTATCTATATAGCACACTTGCACGAATTGAACTTAAGGGCAAAACCCAATACAACATAAAGTGGGGAAGTCATTACCCTCCCTTAGCCAAAAAATCACCTCCCTACTCACACAACCCAAGCCTTAATAAAATTTGCTAGATGTTGGCCCCTAGGGACATCTCGGACTCATTTAGGAGATTGACATAAGGGGAAAGTTGTTAGAGTTTGACTCTTGTCAAATCGGTATTTAACATTGGGGATTGAAAGGAGAAACCTTGAAGAATAGTGGTTTGGCATAATTAGGCCTGCTGCCCCGACACGAATATCTCCCAATGATCTTGCCCCTATCTGACCAATTAACTTGTGGTCAGATTTTGACAATATACCCCCGTGGACAGTCTAACCAGTTAGGAGTTGTTTAGGTCTAAGTCAACCCTAGCATAGGCTTGTTTTCTTTTTCTTTGTTTGTTTGTTTGTTTGTTTGTTTTCTTTTTTGTAAATTGTGAAATGGATTTTAACAATAATAATTTTTTCAATCATAATATGAATCCATATTTTACCCCGACCTCATTTGACTCGGATAATTCCGACCCGGCTATGTACAATATGAACTAACCATATATGCCGGATTGGGATTATCCGACTCAATATGACCCATATCCCCAATCCTCTGACTATAATTTTCAAAATAATTTCAACTCTTCACAGAGTCAATGGGGATTCACCTCCCCCGAGTCAAATTTTCAACCACCTTGTCCACAATTTTATTCCCTGATTTGGATTCATCTCCTTCTTTTCTATCCCACCAACTGAAGAAAAATCTAATTTGGAAAGGAGTATGGAAGCCATGCTTGAGTCCTAACAATAAATTCAAAATTTGTTCAATCCACAATCCTTCCCAAATCAAACTCCATATACTCCTTTTTTAGAACATCTAATTGAAGAAGAATCTGAGCTAAAAAAGCGTTTGGAAGTCTTTTGCGAAAAAGTGCAACGATTTCAATATATGTTGGACTCATCATCTCAACCAAATTTTCAAAAGTCCTACTCATTTTTTCCAGTCTCACTGATTCAAAATGAACAACCATCAATACTGGACTTGAGTATGGAACCCTTGCGTGAGTCCGAGCAGCAACCACAAAATCCGATGGACTCACAATTTCACCACAATTTCCAAAATCAACTTCCATACTCACTTTTTCAAGAAGAACGATTTGCAAAGAGTATGGAAGACATGATTCAGACTCAAAATTCTGTTACCCGGCCTAACAGTAGGTTAGACTTGATAATGAGCGATTTGATCAATAAGAGCGAGGAAAGTCTTTCTTGTCAACTTTTGACCAATCCTTAAATCTCTAACTCTACCTATTGGACCCAAGAATCATGCTATTTTGGAAACTAAGATTCAATTTCAGCAAACCCATTGAAACTTGACCAAACTCCAAGGTTTGAAAATCACATTGACATTTTAGCATGTAATCCTTTTTCCGAAATTGAACTTAAGCTTGAAAGTGCCTGAACCTCAAGTTGGTAATTCCACTTCACTTTTTGATTCAATATGACTCTGATATTTTTACCAGATTTTTCTCTATTCCGGAATCAACATTGAATTCTATACCAGTACACCATGAAATTGAATCACCAATATCTTATGATCACACTTCATTGATGGGGACAGTGTGTGAACATCAATTCTTTGATTTGGACCCTATTTTTGAACCAATTTCGACTCCCCCTTTTGAATCTTGACTTGATCTGAGTCAAATTCCCAAGTCGATATCGGTTTTTATTCCCGCTCCATTTGAGTCCAAATCAATCATCTCCCAAATCACACTTCATTGTTGGACAAGGATGTTGAAGAAAATGACTCAGTAATTATTTTTAAAATTTGGACATTGGATGGGGGTAATTTTTTTCAATAAGATCATATAGTTCTCCAACATTTTACTGGGTCGTATTAGAGAGGTCACTGGTGGGTCCTGCAAGATCCATAATTTTTGAATTGGGCCGCATTTCGTGGACCAATTAGACCACCACCGGAGCCACCACCATGAGGTAATTTTCCTTCCCTCTCCATTTATTTCATGTATATACCCATTCACGATGCATTGAGGACAATGCATGAGATAAGTGTGGGGGAGGGTTTACTAACATAGGTTGTTTTAAATTTTTTGTCTTTTACACCTCTTTTTAGGAATTTTTAAAATTTTCTTTTGTATAAAAACTCTTTTCTTTTCTTTTACAAAACTTTTTGAATTAAGAGAAATAGTTTTGATTTATTTTTAAGAAAATTAAGATTATCTTAGGAATTCGGAAGACCTAAAATTATGAAATTTTAAAGCAAGTCAAAATAATAGATCTTATTTAATTTTAGGATAAGAAAATAAGATTAGAAAGATAATTTGATCTTGAATATTTTGCCTTAAATTCATGCACTTCACACTTACACAATTTTTGGATTGAAATAAAGGCTAATATATCATAAAAAATATATAAAAAAATGATGATAATAAAAATCACTAATTGAAGCTGGGTAATTATGCATCAGGAAGCATGATTATTCATGCCTAAAATATGGACAAAATAAAAATAATCCCCTTTAGTTTTGTGGCCTTATTTACTCGAGTCCTTAAGCCCGAGGGATGTTTTCTCATCTTGTGTTCTAAGATCATTTAGTTTGGGAGTCACCGGCTAAAGGCTCACTACCGGGGTAAATAAGAAAGCCTAAGAAAACTAAGGGAAGCAAAAAAAATATACACAAATCAATGACATGAATGTTTGAGTCAATATCCCAAAAATTTTCACAGTTCACAAAGTGCATATTTTTTTAAGAGTTTTATGAAAGATCAAAGAATCAATTCAATTTTAAATTCTTACATTTAATTTATAAAAGATTTTGCATTTTGACTTACTTTAAGGAAAAATAATTTTTGGTTAACCTGTGACCTTTGATCACTTATATTTTCCGCAAAAATATTTCAACACTTTTCTCTATTTCAAAAATGCGTTTTCAAAATACTAACATTTCATTTCTTTCTTTATGGATTTTGTGGGTGTAATCTGCTGAAAACCCTCATGAGATAAAACTCATCTTCTAGGGGAAACTTAAAGGTTTAACGGCTTGTTGCACATGCTCAATGCAATTATGTCACCTGCAAAAGTGGTGTAATAATTCCTTTAATTTTTTGTTTTGCTCGGGCAAGCAAAAGATAAGTGTGGGGGTGTGATAGTCTCTAAAATTACGTTTTTCATAGCACATCTTCACATTTATTTAATATTAAATTCTACTAATAATATCTCTCTTGCATGTTTCTAGGTCCATGGCATGAAATGAAGAAGAAGACCCAAAATCACCATTTAATTGGTGATTTAAAGCCTACAAATATAGCCATTGACTTTGGAAGGCTGTTTCGTCAAAACCAGGGGCCCAGATCCGAAAACCAGCAAGTACATCCGACAGGTGGACATCTAGAAAGCGAACAGCAGGCGGCGCTGCGCGCGCTTCCCAAGCATTGCCGCGGCAATCTTGTGGAGCCGCACGCCGAGATTCGACGCGCGGCTTCGTACAGTCCTCTAGTGCCCCTTTTTGCCTATAAATATCCTGTTGGTGTTCTTCACAAAGAGAAATACAGAGAGGAGTGTAGTTTTCTTCCATGTTATAGTTTAGGGCAGTTTAGGTTAGTTTTTCTTCCTCTTTGTATTTTTTATTTCTTTTAGATCATGTAATAGGAGAGAGAGTGGTACATTGTAGGAAAGTAAGAGTGCTTGTAATAGAAGGTGACAAGTTATGAAAGGTTCTCTCTTTACCTCTCTTTGTTTTCTTCTCTCTAACTCCTTTTACATGTTTAACTAATTTTCTCTCATGGCAACTAACTACTATCACTAACTTACTAACTTCTTACTTGATAATCCACATGAATCTAATAGCCTCTACTTGGTCTTGCTCTTGCAAGAGCCATTGATAGCTCATGATGATGGATTCTAACACTCTAACATCCTAACTCTCTAACAAGCTAACATTATTTTATTCCATACTTACTATTGTTTAGTTTTGATGGTTTAAGTGTAGCTTGCACTTATTGTGTTGAGTTTGGATGTGAAAGTTTTCGTATGGGTTATGCTTTGAAACGTTCTTGAACCAAGGACTAGTGATGGCCAAGGATACATGTGAGACAGCTATTACTAAAAGGTTAGCATGGTTAGTAGAGCCATTAGTAGTTGTAGCCATGAGTTTTCTTTCTTTTTCACTTTGTTCTAGAAATACTATTAAAAATCACAAATATATTCTTTTCTATGTTTCCCTTCTCTTTGTGTTTCACCGTACTTCTCTTTTCATTCTTTGTTTTCTTTTCTTTCATTCTTTCAAACATTGAAGAACTTTTAACATACATGTGAACATACAGTGTAAGCTTCTATCACCATCCGTCCTTATGGATTCGACTCGTTTTAGCCTCTATGCTATAACGGAAGTATCGAGGAAGCCAAAGCACACACACTTTAACTCTTGATTTCAAAATATACACTTTTGTGTGCGCTTTTCCTCCGATCAAGTAGCACAACGACAAACCATCTGAAGCCATATCCTTTCAGGTCCCCTGCGCGTCTCTCGAGTCTCCTTTTGTAACTCGTGAGCGTCATTTGTACTGTTCATACTTGTATATCTCCTTGTATTCTCGCATTTGTGCCTATCGGTGATGTAACAGTTATGTAATATTGTGTCACATCCTGTGATAACTATGTAATTATACTCATATGTTAGAATGTATAATGCACTATGTATTTTTGTACTCTGATTCTTGAATGTACTGATGCTTAGCGTATATATGTGAGGGTATTTTTGACCTACGTATATACGTCGCAGTAACGTCTACATACCCGTGGGGTTGGGGCGTTACACCTTCCACATAGAAAGAGTGCCTCTACCCATCCTATGGGGTAAGTCATTTGTAGCGCGAGAGCCTTACATTTTTCCCTCTTCGACTAAAAATTTAAAAAATAAGTCAGTGAACCAAGTGGATAATAATATATAAAGAATCCAAAATTTTTTAATTTTACCAATCCGCTCCCGTCCTTCTGGCTGTTCTTTTTCATATGTTGACAAGTAGTTCATCTAGTCTTACTGTCGACTCTATCCGGCTGAAATGTAGTAGCATCTCCTATAGATCACTAGCAGCGATCAAAAGTAGGATGAAGGAAACAATTTTTGTTGTCGTTCCACTTCTTCCTGGCATTGCCGTTGAGCCACTTGTGGAACTTTCTTAGAATATCTCCCGTGTCATTCCAAGCTGGCAGTGAAAAATCACCCTGCATTAACATAATGTCAGTTAGATTAAAATCTATAAAGCATAAATATAAATATAAAATCTCAATAAAGAATAACCCAACTTACAGCCAATTCATGATATAATGCTTCAACTCTCTCTGAGTTTTGTGGTCAGGCTAAGTCAGGGCTGGAGAGAACTCATCATAATGGCAGACATGACAGCTAATGTGATCTGAGAGTGTGTCGTAGTGAGGGCCAAATGGGCTACCATCACCGTCAATCTGGATCGAGCCAATCAGCCTGGTTTTCCTCCTGGACTGGCTAGAGGATGATGCTGCCATTTAGAAGACATGTGTTTTAGAATTATAAACTCAGATATAAATTTAGGCAGTAGTACAATAGATATATGTAAGTCAACACAGAAAATAAAGTACACAACACATAAAGTTAAGCAGTCATATAATACATGCAACTAGCTCATCCCCAGAAATAAAGTACATGTATGTAACTAGATCATCTCCAAACATAAAGTAAGAGCAATCGTACATTAATACTGTGTTACATTAAAAAATCTAGTGTATAATTAAAATTAAAGGGGAAAAAATCAGAATACATTACGAATTGTTACTCTTCCATAGGGTCAACACGGTCAGTGGCAGTAGACGCCACATTAGGATCGCTTCGGATGGGCATTACCTCCAAGCATTCACCTTCGGTACTTAAATCAAATGTATCTCTTCGCTTTGTGACAATAGGCACCACCCAAGGCTTATCTAATGGATTCAACACGAATAATGCTTCCAATATGAGAGAAGGTAGAATGAAGGGACAAGTTTTCTTTGGCCTTGTAAAGTCAACAAGTGTGAAGCCATGTTTATCTGTTTTGTTCTTGTTGTTATCAACCCAGTCACACTCAAACAACACGATCTTCTTGTGCCCCTCATTGAACGATAGTTCAATGATATTTTTGATCACCCCATGATAAGTAATAACTCCTTATCTTGGGTCAGTATCATGCACACTTGCATAGCTTGTCGTCGTCGCCATGATAACAACTTTGCTATTCTAAGTACAATTAGACTCTTCGGATGACTTTGTGCAAAATTTGAAACCTTGTATCTCAAGCTTTTGTATGTTTTGACTTAAATTCAGGAGACCGAGACAGAGTTAAAAGATCTGCTTCTATTCCCGTCTCATGTAGCCTATTTAGTTAAACAAGGTTATTTTAGAAAATTATGAGAATAAAGTTATAAGAAAATATATTGTTGATAACACTTACATATTCACGGAACCATCTTCGAAATTTCTTATCCTGTGCATTTGAACAAGGCATTTATAATTAGAAGATCTCGTTCAGAATCTGTCCTTAATGATTTACCGATGTTGTTTGTAAGATATACATGACATTTTGAGACAATTCACAATTTTTTACATTTATGATATTTTAAAAATTGTATAATGTAACGTATTCAATATAAGGGGTAACTTCATCACAGTTAAATAAGCAATGATTATGGGCGTTGTGCATTTCAGCATACGTGAATGTCCTGTACTGAGGTAGGAAGAAACTATATTCACCAGGAACCGAGAAAATAGAAAGTCGAGAGATTTCTTTCTCAACATCCATGGTTTTTCTTGGGCTGTACATTACTTTCCATATACCACGAGCAGTAATTTAGGCATTTCTCTGTGATGTAACATTCAGCTGTTGAACCCTCTGGTCGCGACTTGTTTCATATATGGGATTTTAAATAACCCAAGTACCTAAGGTTAACAGAAAATTCATGATATGTTAATTATATAATATTTAAATTAATTACAATGACCAATTAATGCATATTTCGTACATAGGATATATACACACACCCTTTTCAATAGGATACATATATCGACTGTGTACACAACTACCACCCTCGTCTCTTGAGTTATATGAACTTTCAAGTGAATAATCACCACGAAGAACGCAGGTGGAAACTTCTCCTAAAGCTTACATAGAATTGGACCATTGTCAGTTTGCAACTTCTCAAAATCTTCCGCCTTGTTGCCTTTGGAGCACAATTGTTGGAAAAAATCACATAACTTGATTATTGCATCAACCATTTGCCTTGGCAATCCCCATGCATTGCTACTGGAAGCAACTGCTGCATTAGTACGTGATAGTCATGACTCTTTAATCCCACAATCTTAAATCAACGTGCAATATGAGAAGAATAACTACTAGAAACCTTCACGCCACCTAGAGCAGCACATCACATCGCTTTCCTCTGAATAGAGGATATTTGATGATACTTATGCAATTTTGGAACACTTAAGGGATGTCGAGTACCTTTGGATGTTGATGCACTTGGTACTTTTGGAGGGCGCTTTATTTTTTCAATGTCCTCCTTTGCATTGTCATAAACTTCTTGTTTTAGAGTATCTAGCCACTTAAGCAATACCTCACCAACATTCTTCTCGATGTATATTAAATCCAAATATGGCGAATTAAATTATCTTTCTAATATGACAATTCAAAAAAGGTACCTTTTTTCTCCACTGTATGTCTGTCGGGTTCTTGTAATTCAGCCCAAATATGACATTGAGATTACCTACGCTTGACGAGACATCCTGCCCTGTAGGCGGGGTGAAATACACCTAGAGGGGGGGTGAATATGTGTACTAGCTAATCTAATGACAAATGATGCAGAATTAAAAAATCAATTGCAACACACTATATGTAATCAAAGAGTGTAGCCGAATTCTCGGTGAATGGCTCTATATTATCTCCTCGAGATTCCTCTAAATTAAGAGTTGAGGTGCTATATGAAGCTCTCTTGGCTTAACACAAGTGAGGGCACACAACTATATCGAGCATATGAATGTGATATATAAAGCAATGTAAGATATAAGAGAGATAGAGTTAAGAGATAGTGGATCAAATGCAAACAACAAGATATGTTTCGAGGTTCGAGCCACTGCTCTACGTCCCCGCCTTCGCACAGAAGGATTTTCACTATGTCCACACAGGACCTTCCACAAAGGGACCTTTACCAAGGAATTACAACTCTACACTTAGAGTACACTACTCCTCTCTCAAATATAATCACCTCTATAGAAGAGGGATAGGCACAAAGCCAAACCGCAATCACCTCTACACAAGAGGGAAGACACAAAACCAAATCACAATCACCTCTACACAAGAGGGACAAAGGCACAAAGCCAAAACACAATCACAATCACCTTTACACAAGAGGGATAGGCACAAACACAAAGCCAAATCACAATCACCTCTACACAAGAAGGACAAAGGCACAAAGCCAAAACACAATCACAATCACCTTTACACAAGAGGGATAGGCACAAACCCAAAGCTTAACCACAATCACCTCTACACAAGAGGGATAGGCACAAATTCAAAGCTCAACCACAATCATCTCTACACAAGAGGGATAGGCACAAACCCAAAGCTCAACCACATCACCTCTACACAAGAGGGATAGGCACAAACCCAAAGCAAAGAAGAGATTACAAACTTGGTGATCACAATTGATCACAAACAACACTTGATGATCACAATGAAACACAAATAATTTTTCTCACAAAAACTAGATCCTATAGATAGATTAGATATGATAGCTTAAGTGTGAGAAAACAAAGTGTTTGGAATGAAAAATAACAAAGAAAAATACTTGGGGAAAAAACAAAATAGATATGAAAATAAAGATCAAAACAAATTTTTCAAAGACTCTCTTTTCTTTGATTTTTCTAATACTTTAAAAACAAATAAAAGATAAAAGTTTTTAGCTCAAAAACTCTTTTCAAACTTGCTGCAAAACTCTTAAAAGATGGAAAGAGAAGCTCACTAAAAATCTTATTAAAAACAGCCCAAGAGAGCCCTTCCGGTCGACCGGCCGGTCGACCGTCCAACGGTCATATTTTTGACTGTGGGGCCCGGGACTAGCCTGTCGGTCGACCGCCCGGTCGACCGGGACTAGCCTGTCGGTCGACCGCCCAGTTGACCGGCACTTCCCGAGAGTTGGCTTGATATAGTTCGTCGACCGCCCGGTCGACCGACCTTATAGGCTGGTCCTGTGCACGTCCTCGTGCACATCGGTCAACCGGTCCAATCGACCGACCTCTGGTCCGGTCGACCGCCAGCAGGTTCTGGCTGAGAATAAGGATTATGAAACTTAGTTATTTTAACTCCTATAAAATCCCATAAATTCTTATAAATTCCACAAAATTAGTTCTTATAAATTTTGAATAACAAATATGTGTGACCAAAAATCAACATATATTACAAACGTTTTGAACTATTTTTTTTTGTGATTATAGAAATTAAGCTTTAACACAAAATCGGTATTTTTCAAAAACTAAACTTTAAAATAGAAATCCAATTTTATCAAACTTGTATAAATACAAAAATAAGATATTTAAACTCTTTTGAAGCATAGAGTATATGGATAGAATCCAATACACATAAAAGATATATCTATATTTTTGACAATAATTCCAAAATAAGTTTTGCTAATTACAAAGCTCTAAACACATGAAATTGAATCATCAAAATAAGTTTTTCTAAATATATGAAGCATATGTATATAGATGAAATCTAATATACATTAAACCATGTAACCTTGTTTTGATTCTATCTATTTATGAAAACCATATATATGTAAACTTGAAATCCAAAATCAGTTAAACTGAAAATCAAACATGTTGAACTTGTATGTGTGTGTGAACTTGAGGATATCAACATTAGTCTATCTTTACACAAGATCTAAACACAACTAACTAAGTACAAACCGAAGTCTTCTTGTAGAACTCCTTCTCCAAACTGACTCGATCCAAACACGATCCAAAGAGCTTGACTCCATCCGAGTGGTAGATGCGATCTTAATGCGCGAGCTATTGAATCTACATGTGTTACTCCAAAACTCCTTTGTTGAAGCTAAATAACTACTAAGATCTTGTTAGTAAATCTGAAACTATATAAACACAAGATCATTAGTATTAAACTACATGAGTTAATCATCATCAAAACTAGAGTGATGGGCCTTTGGGCCAACAATCTTCCCCTTTTTGATGATGACAAAACTCATGGAGTTATATATGCATGGATTAAAGATAAGCTTCATAGAAGCTCCCCCTTAACTCACGCATAGTAATAAACAAATAAATATTCAATGAAATGCATAAACTAAACAAAACATATATGCATAAATATCAATATTAAGCTTGCATATATGAACTCACTAAATTCTTCTCCCCTTTTTGTCAATTCATCAACAAAGAGGCGATGACAATCAAAAAATAAAGATATATATGCGATATATATTTATGAAGAGGAGAGACGATAAGTTAGCTCCCCCTACATACATGCATTACATGGAGAAGGGATGACTAGATTCTAACCACATAAAGAAAATATACAATGTATAAGCGGAGATGTTAAGCTCCCACTATACACATGTACTACATAACGAAGAGAGGTTAAGCTCTTCAATATGGAAAGTACACTCAACATGAATCTATATATAGAGAAGATGTTAAGCTTCCTTACATATAAGCAATATTTACCAACAAATTTTGAAATTATTTTAAAACAAATTTTTGAATTTTCTTGAAGTCAACAAAATGAATTATGATACCGATGAAATCAAATAGTAGTTGACAAAAACAAATGTTGGTACCACTTGTAAAATTTTTTTTTAGATACCAATAGTAGATTTTGTACCAATTGAATGTGAAACATGAAGTACATTTTAATACCAAATAAATACCAATTAAAATACCAATTGAAATGATTAGCAATTAAAATACCAATTGAAATCAATGCATAAGCTTATAAAGATACCAATTAACATTTAGGATAAATCAAGCTTAGTATAAACATAATGTGTGCTTTAAGAATGTAAAGATACTATAAAACAAGCACAATCAAATCATATATATGTATGTATGAAAATAGAAATACCAATTGAAATTGATACTAATTAAAATTTGAAGTATACATATATATATATATATATATATATATATATATATATATGAAAAAATGTATATCAGCCCGCGGGCTGAGAGTACTCTCTCAGCCTGCGGTGACGTGGCTCGATTTGTCACCTCACTGACTTGCGGCCCGCTTTTATGGAGAAGTTAAATTACCAAATACCCCTTATGATAACTTTCCTTATTGTTTATTATTATTTTTTCCCCCTTTTATTTTGCCGCTCTTTATAGGATATAAATTAATTTTCGCCTTATTTCTTTACCTCTTTTTTGAAAGATGTAGTTTCTCCTTTTCAGCCTGGGATAAATTTTTTTTTGAAAATATAAAATCTTTTCAGATCAATGTTTTCAGCCTGCGATAAAATTCTACTTTATAGTTTAATTTTTTTTGTATATAATGTAGTCAGAGTCTTTGGTCGCATTGTACATTTAAACTGCGACCTTAGTCAAAGTCTTTGGTCGCAGTGTACATGGTGAAATGCGACCAAGGTCGCAGTGTTGTTATTGATAAAGATAACCAGCAACTGCAATCTAAGGTTGCATTACATGGTCTGCGACTTTGATCGCAGTACGTTAAGTAATTATTTTTTTTGAATATAATGTAGTCAGAGTCTTTGTCGCATTGTACATTTAAACTGCGACCTTAGCCAAAGTCTTTTGTCGCAGTGTACATGGTTAAATGCGACCAAGGTCGCAGTGTTGTTATTGATGAAGATGGCCAGCAACTGCAATCTAGGGTTGCATTACATGGACTGCGACTTAGGTCGCAATACGTTAGGTAGGTGTTTACTTTATATTAACATGCATAGCGCCCAAGGTCGCAGTGTTGTTTTATTAAGTGGTGAAATGCGACTTTGGTCGCAGTACGTTAAGTAAGTGTTGTTTTATTAAGTGTTATTTTTTGGATTAAGTCATTTTTTGAATCTAAATGAAAAATGAAAGTTGTCTGTTGTGTGATGCGACTTGGAGTTAGTCCGTGAGACGCGACCTGTCATAAAGATTTTATGAGATCTTTTAACGTCAAGTCTATGTTGACGAACCCCGCACCATTCGTTGTTTCCCGAAGCGGTTGTCCACCCGTCGGTTCTTCATTGGGTTTAGGCGTTAATGTCTTTTAATGCCAAACCGGCGCTGGCGGTTGGAGACCATTAATGCCGACGATTCTGATTAATGAACCGTTAATTATGGTTATTATGGGCTGCCTATAAATAGGGCTCACGCTCTCCCTTTAACAGTCCATAATTAGACTGTTTTCTTTCGAGATCAATTGCTCTGAGAATTTCCGTCTTCTTCAGAGTCTCTAACAGGGGCCTGCCTCTATGGATGAAGATGACCCTATTGACGAAATTGATCGATGTTCGTCCACAAGGGAAGAAGTCATAGACCTCATCGTCCACAAGGGAAGAAGTCATGGTCCTCGTCGTTCACAAGGGAAGAAGTCATGATCCCTGACGAGGACTTAATCCTCACCGAGATCTGCTCTGACTTGATGCACCAGTCAAGCTTGCTGGTAACGGATGGTCAGAGTGGGTATGGCGGCGGGGGATGTGGTGGGTAGCATTCCTTGTGAGGTCTCAAAACCTCCTCTCTTACCCCAGAAGTGACATCGAGGAAACTCCATGCTCACTGGATAACCTTCTGGTGAAGAGATGTTCATAAACGAAAGATTCTGCTGCCACCAGACCTCCAGGAGAAGATTGCTCTTAGTAGTCAACAAGGGCTCTTCTTGGCTCTTTTGATGTTTTGTCTTCTTGGATACTTTGATGTTTAGTCTTCTTTGTAACACTAAATCTTATTGATTCTGCTGCCACCAGACCTCAAGAAGAAGATTTCTCTTAGTCAACAAGGAATTTTTTGATGTTTAGTCTTCTTGGCTACTTTGATTTTTAGTCTTCTTTGTAACACTCAATCTTATTGATTCTGCTGCCACCAGACCTCAAGAAGAAGATTGCTCTTAGTCAACAAGGGATTTTTTTGATGTTTTAGTCTTCTTTTGTACTGCTGTATTTGTAACACTCAATCTTATTGTATAAGAGATCGTTTTGTATCATTTGCACATGCCTGGAGATAAATGCCTGGACATAAATAAAAAGCATATTTGTTTTTTTAATAAACTACGAACTTTTTTGCAGCCATGCATTGCAAACAAAACAACTATGATCATAGATGACACTGCGACCAAGTCGCAGAAGATACATTGCAAACAGTAAGTACTGTGACCAGGGTCGACAGTGCGACCAAAGACTGCGACTAAGCAACTGTTGCGGTTACGTGTCACATCGTCGCAGTGTTGTTGTTGATTAAGACTAAAAACCAGCAATAGCGACCAAGATTGGAGATTATTTTTTTAAGACTGCAGCCATCAACTGCGACCAAAGTCGCAGTGTTGTTGTTGATTATTTATAAAGACCACCACTGCGACCAAGGTCGCAGTGATTTGTTGATTAAGAGTAAAGAACAGCAACTGCGACCAAGGTCGCTGTGTATTTTATTAAGACTAAACAGCAACAACTGCGATCAAGGTCGCAGTTTATTTTATTAAGACTACGGTCAGAACTGCGACCAAGGTAGCAGTGTTGTTGTTGAGTAACACTAAAGTCCAGCAACTGCGACCAAGGTCGCAGTGTATTTATTAAGTCTGCGACCAGCAACTGCAACCAATGTCGCCACCTTTCATTTTAAAAATTTTTAAGGGTGAAGTAATATAATTATTAACTGCGACCAAGGTCGCAGTGTTGTTAAGGATAAAGATGGTCGCAGTGTACATTGTTCAATGCGACCAAGGTCGCAGTGTTGTTGTTGATAAAGATGGCCAGCAACTGCAGTCTTAGGTCGCTTTACATGGACTGCGACCTTGGTCGCAGTACATTAAGTAAGTGTTTTCCTTTAGATTAACATGCATAGCGACCAAGGTCGCCGTGTTCTTGTTTATTAAGTGTTGTTTTGGATTAAGTCATTTTTTTGAATGTAAATGAAAAATGAAAAGTTGTCTGTTGTCTGATGCGACTTGGACCGACTCCGTGAGACGCGACCTGTCATAAAGATTTTATGAGATCTTTTTAACGTCAAGTCTACGTTGATGAACCCGCACCATTCGCTGTTTCCCGAAGCTGTTATTATGGGCTGCCCATAAATAGGGCTCACCCTCTCCCTTTAACAGCCCATAATTAGACTGTGTTCATTTGAGAGCAATTGCTCTGAGAATTTCCGCCTTCTTCAGAGTCTCTAACAGGGGCCTGCCTCCATGGATGAAGATGATCCTATGCACGAAGAAGACCCAGAGCTTGATTGTCCTTTTTCAGGTTCGCTGGGCCTGTGGGAGAATATTTTGGCCGGTGAACTTGATCGATATTCGTCCACAAGGGAAGAAGTCATGGTCCTCGACGTCCACAGTTTTTTAGTACACGTGGACGTCAATAACACCACTGCTCTTATTCAACAAGGGCTCTTTTGATGTTTAGTCTTCTTGGTTCTTTTGATGTTTAGTCTTCTTTGTACTGCTATATTGTAACACTCAATCTTATTGTATAAGAGATCGTTTTGTATCATTTTTACATGCCTGGAGATAAATGCCTGGACATAAATAAAAAGACCTCAATAACAACACTGCTCTTAGTCAACAATGGCTCTTTTTGATGTTTAGTTTTCTTTCTACTGCTATATTGTAACACTCAATCTTATTGTATAAGAGATCGTTTTTTTTATCATTTTCACATGCCTGGAGATAAATGCGTGAAAATAAATAAAAAACATATTTGTTTTTTAATAAACTACGACCTTTGGTCGCAGTCATGCATTGCAAACAAAACAACTTGGACCAGAGACCACACTGCGACCAAGGTCGCATAAGACTACAGTGCAAACAGAAACAACTGCGACCAGGGTCGACATTGCGACCAAAAAACTGTGACCAAGGTTGCAGATTATTTTTTTTAAGACTGCGTTCATCAACTGCGACCAAAGTCGCATTGTTTTGATTATTTATAAATACCACCAACTGCGACCAAGGTCGACATTTCAGTGATGTTGTTGATTAAGAGTAAAGATCAGCAACTGCGATCAAGTTCGCTGTGTATTTTATTACGACTAAATACCAACAACTGCGATCAAGGTCGCAGTTTATATTATAGACTACGGTCAGAAACTGCGACCAAGGTAGCAGTGTTGTTGATTAAGATTAAAGACCAGCGACTGCGACCTTGGTCGCATTGTATTTATTAAGTCTGCGTCCATGGTCGCAGTATTTCAACCAAAACATAGTAGTAAAAAATGTAATTCACACAAATAACTTTAGAAAACAGATTTATATATATTTAAAAAGAAAAACAAATACAATTTTTTAACTTCTAATCGTCGTCATCACCATAGTAATCAGATTCGTCGTCAAGAGTCATGCTTTCGTCTTCTGTATCGCTTTCGTCTTCTGTCTCTTCCTCCTCTTCAGGTACAGTCTCATCGTCGCTTTCTTCCTCTTCATGTTTGTGTTTTGGTTCATCAATGAACTCCCAGAAAGGGTCGTCTGTATCAAGCTCAGATTCTGACCCATAGCGAGACATTGTTTCAGAACTAAACATAAAATCATCATTTGATGATTGGCTTCTTTCCGGTGAAGACGGTGGTGATGGTGAAGACATTTTTTGAATGTATTTTCGGAACAGTGAGAGTAACGAGTTTGAGCAAAAAATAACTTAGTATGTTTTTAATCCTTTGCTCATGACCCTTTATATGTATTTAATCCCGGAATTCCAAAAGGTTTAAGCTCTCGGACCACGTGAATATCTCTCAAATATATTTTCTATCTTTTCCCAAAAATTGTATACTTCCTAGGTGACTGTTCAGTTATCCAAAACAGTTTAAAAGTTAATACACTATAACTTTAAATTACTTTGAACTCCAAAACAGTACATTATTGCGACCAAAGTCGCATTGGGAACTGATAAATGATTAACTGCGACCATAAATTGCATCCGTAGTAGGGTTGCGACTATGGTCGCAGTGTTTAAGAGCAGCAGTCGCAGTTTGGATATTTAATTAAAAGCTTATAAGTTAATATAGTGAGAAAGATACCTTACAAAAAAAATAGAATTAAAAGCTTTTAAAAGAAGACAAAATATATTTGAATATCAGAAGATCAGGAAATCCTAATCCTCGTCATTATCACCATCATAAGCAGATTCATCGTCTTCATTCTTCTGCTCTTCCTCTTCATCACTTATTTCCTCATCATCTTGAGGTTTTTTTGTTTCACCGATGAACTCCCAGAATGGATCGTCTCTATCAAGCTCTTCGTCTGACCCGTTGCTAGGAAGCGAGCCTACAGCATCAGAGGACATGCTTTCATCAAGCATGTCTCCGTCAAGTGGCAGAGGAATAATGTCTTCTTCACTAACGCACATGAAAAATTCATTATCATCATGAATAGGAGGATCAGTTAATACATTATTTGATGTAGTGAGATAGTCAAAAGGAGTGAAGTCCAGACTGGTATCAGATTCACTAGAATATCCTAAAGACAAAGGACCGGTGGGGATTGATTGAAGTTGAATTCTGAGTGTT
Source organism: Agave tequilana (assembly GCA_038442645.1). NCBI lineage: Eukaryota > Viridiplantae > Streptophyta > Magnoliopsida > Asparagales > Asparagaceae > Agave > Agave tequilana. The sequence goes on from JAVJIF010034638.1 coordinate 45,027, forward strand.
CAGAGGAAGAAGATGGGGAAGACATGATTCAAGAATGAATTTTTTTTTGAAAGTTTTTGAAATCAAATTGAAAGGAAGAGCAAAATTATAGTTTTTTAGGTATGAGGTAATATATTAGTTACAAGCATTATATAAAGGTCAATATTGTGGAAGAACATGAATAGTAATAATAATTGTTACAGGTGAGGGTTGAGTATGGTAGGAAGTGGTAAAAAAAACTAAATATTTAATTGAAGATTTATTGCTGGAGAATCCGAAGTACAAATTAACTTTTTATAGAATTGTTTGGCTATATCTTTAGATTACGTATGGTGCACATCTTTCCTTTCTCGAGATTAACATTAGTGCATCTCTTTTTTTCTAGACTGGTGTTGTATCACGGTAGATATAATATTAATTACTTCTTTTACATAAGGCATGAGAAAGAAGATTGCGAATTTGGTCGCAGTACCGAAGGAGGTCGCATTGCTATGCGATAGCATTTTTTGTCTTGTATTCTTTATTCTGTATTAAGTCTGCGACCATGGAATGTTTTTTTACTTTTGAATGCTAGAAGTCGCAGTCGTCATTTAAAAGGGTATTTTTGTCATTTTGATTCACGATTGTTTAGGCGGGATTTTTTGATTTTTTGTGGCGCCCACACTCTGCGACCGATGTGTGGCCTATATTCAGCCACGTCCCGCAGGCTGAGAAACTCTCTCAGCCCGCAGGCTGAGGTACAGTAAGCCCTATATATATAGATATATATATATATATATATATATATATATATATATATATATATATATATATATATATATGGGCTTACTGTACCTCAGCCTGCGGGCTGAGAGAGTTTTCTCAGCCTGCGGGACGTGGCTGAATATAGGCCACACATCGGTCGCAGAGTGTGGGCGCCACAAAAAATCAAAAAATCCCGCCTAAACAATCGTGAATCAAAATGACAAAAATACCCCTTTTAAATGACGACTGCGACTTAGCATTCAAAAGTAAAAAAACATTCCATGGTCGCATACTTATACAGAATAAAGAATACCGGAGAAACAATGCTATCGTATAGCAATGCGACCTCCTTCAGTACTGCGACCAAAGTCGCAAACTTCTTTCTCATTACGATGGTGATGACGAGGATTAGAAGTTTAAAAAAATATTCTCATTACGATGGTGATGACGAGGATTAGAAGTTTAAAAAAATTTAAAAAAATTGTATTTTGTTTTTTTTTTTAAATATATATAAATCTGTTTTCTAAAGTTAATTGTGTGAATTACATTTTTACTACTATGTCTTGGTTGAAAATGCTGTACAATTGTTACAAACCTTCATTTTAAATATTTTACGCTAAACGAATATACTGCGACCTTGGTCGCAGTTAATAATTATATTACTTGACCCTTATAAATTTTTAAAATGAAAGGTTGCGACATTGGTTGCAGTTGCTGGACGCAGACTTAATAAATACACTGCGACCTTGGTCGCAGTTGCTGGACTTTAGTCTTAATCAACAACAACACTGCTATCTTGGTCGCAGTTTCTGACCGTAGTCTTAATAAAATAAACGACCGTAGTCTTAATAAAATAAACTGCGACCTTGATCGCAGTTGTTGGTTTTTAGTCTTAATAAAATACACAGCGACCTTGGTCGCAGTTGCTGGTCTTTACTCTTAATCACAACATCACACCTTGGTCGCAGTTGGTGGTCTTTATAAATAATCAACAACAACACTGCGACATTGGTCGCAGTTGATGGCCGCAGTCTTAAAAAATAATCTGCAATCTTGGTCGCTATTGCTGGTCTTTAGTCTTAATCAACAACAACACTGCGACGAGGTGACACGTCACCGCAGCAGTTGCTTAGTCGCAGACTTTGGTCACAGCGTCGACCCTGGTCGCAGTAGTTACTGTTTGCAATGTATCTTATGCGACCTTGGTCGCAGTGTCATCTATGGTCATAGTTGTTTTGTTTGCAATGCATGGCTGCGAAAAAGTTCGTAGTTTATTAAAAAAAACAAATATGCTTTTTTTTATGTCCAGGCATTTATCTCCAGGCATGTGCAAATGATACAAAACGATCTCTTATACAATAAGATTGAGTGTTACAAATACAGCAGTACAAAAGAAGACTAAACATCAAAAAAATCTCTTGTTGACTAAGAGCAATCTTCTTCTTGAGGTCTGGTGCAGCAGAATCAATAAGATTGAGTGTTACAAAGAAGACTAAACATCAAATAGCCAAGAAGACTAAACATCAAAAAATCCCTTGTTGACTAAGAGCAATCTTCTTCTTGAGGTCTGGTGGCAGCAGAATCAATAAGATTGAGTGTTACAAAGAAGACTAAACATCAAAGTAGCCAAGAAGACAAAACATCAAAAGAGCCAAGAAGAGCCCTTGTTGACTACTAAGAGCAATCTTCTCCTGGAGGTCTGGTGGCAGCAGAATCCTCCGATTCCAACTGACCCTCCAAAGTGCCGGGATACGATCTTTCGTTTATGAACATCTCTTCACCAGAAGGTTATCCAGTGAGCATGGAGTTTCCTCGATGTGACTTCTGGGGTAAGAAAGGGAGAGTGAGACCTCACAAGGTATGCTACCCACCACTATATCCACCACGTCCCCCGCCGCCATACCCACTCTGACCATCCGTTATCAGCAAGCTTGACTGGTGCATCAAGTCAGAGCAGATCTCGGTGAGGATTAAGTCCTCGTCAGGGATCATGACTTCTTCCCTTGTGAACGACGAGGACCATGACTTCTTCCCTTGTGGACGATGAGGTCTATGACTTCTTCCCTTGTGGACGAACATCGATCAAGTTCGTCAATAGGGTCATCTTCATCCATGGAGGCAGGCCCCTGTTAGAGACTCTGAAGAAGACGGAAATTCTCAGAGCAATTGCTCTCGAAAGAAAACAGTCTAATTATGGACTGTTAAAGGGAGAGGGTGAGCCCTATTTATAGGCAGCCCATAATAACCATAATTAATGGTTCATTAATCAGAATCGTCGGCATTAATGGTCTCCAACCGCCAGCGCCGGTTTGGCATTAAAAGACATTAACGCCTAAACCCAATGAAGAACCGACGCGTAGACAACCGCTTCAGGAAACAACGAATGGTGCGGGGTTCGTCAACATAGACTTGACGTTAAAAGATCTCATAAAATCTTTATGACAGGTCGCGTCTCACGGACTGACTCCAAGTCGCATCAGACAACAGACAACTTTTCATTTTTCATTTAGATTCAAAAAATGACTTAATCCAAAAAATAACACTTAATAAAACAACACTTACTTAACGTACTGCGACCAAAGTCGCAGTCCATGTAATGCAACCCTCTATTGCAGTTGCTGGCCATCTTTATCAATAACAACACTGCGACCTTGGTCGCATTTAACCATGTACACTGTGACAAAAGACTTTGGCTAAGGTCGCAGTTTAAATGTACAATGCGACCAAAACTCTGACTACATTATATTCAAAAAAATTAATTACTTAACGTACTGCGACAAAAGTCGCAGTCCATGTAATGCAACCCTAGATTGCAGTTGCTGGCCATCTTTATCAATAACAACACTGCGACCTTGGTCGCATTTCACCATGTACACCGCGACCAAAGACTTTGACTAAGGTCGCAATTTAAATGTACAATGCGACCAAAGACTCTGACTACATTATATATAAAAAAATAAACTATAAAGTAGAATTTTATCGCAGGCTGAAAAGATTGATCTGAAAAGATTTTATATTTTCAAAAAAAATTTTATCCCACGCTGAAAAGGAGAAACTAGATCTTACAAAAAAGAGGTAAAGAAATAAGGCGAAAGTAATTTATATCCTATAAAGAGCGACAAAATAAAAGGGGGAAAATAATAATAAACAATAAGGAAAAGTTATCATAAGGGTATTTGGTAATTTAACTTCTCCCTAAAAGCGGGCCGCAAGTCAGTGAGGTGACAAATCGAGCCACGTCACCGCAGGCTGAGAGAGTACTCTCAGCCCGCGGGCTGATATACATTTTTCTCTCTCTCTCTCTCTCTATATATATATATATATATATATATATATATATATATATATGGGAGAAATGTAAATCAGCTGACACAGGAGATAACTCCTTCCTATGTCGTACTCATAAATCGTATTTTTCAAGTGAATTTTCAAGATCCGACCGCACATTATCATCTTCATATTCTAAGATATACATATATAAAAAATCAAGTGATTTGAAGTTCGTTTACTTATTGATCTAATCGTTCCATTTTATTCTATTGTTAAAAAACCGTTAATGTTTGAACCCAAAGAAAATGGAGTAAATAAACTTCAAATCACTTGATTTTTTATATGTATATATATTAGAATATGAAGATGATAATGTACGGTCGGATCTTGAAAATTCACTCGGGAAATTTATTTTTGAGTGCGACATAGGAGGGAGTTGCCTCCTGTGTCAGCTGATTTACATTTCTCTCTCTTTATATATATATATATATTATATATATATATATATATATATATATATATATATATAATATATATATATATATAGGGTTACTGTACCTTAGCCGACGGCTGAGAGAGTTTCTCAGCCGGCGGGACGTGGCAACATAATAGCCATGAACTTGTCATTAATTTTGGCGGACAAAAACCTGAGAAATCCCGCCTAAATTACTCTCAGTCACCTCAACTTTGTATTTGACGAAAATACCCTTCCTCACAACTTTTTTACCTTATGTAAAACATTTCATTTCAAAAAATTTACAGATCTAAAAATTAACAGATCATTCTGAAGAGATAAGTTATATTGTTTCACAAATTTGTTCCATTTTTTAAAAATATATTTGCTACATATGGCGCTAAAGAAATCATCCGCCGAAAAAGGTAATGGTGAAACAAAAGCAGATTTTTTTAGGGTTTGTGGATTTTAATAGTTATAATTTTTTTTCGGATTTTTTTCAGTCTCTCTCTTTTTTTTTAAAAACTTGGGACCATGGTCGCAAATAAGAGAGAGATTCTGAAACTTGAGATCATGAATAATTTTTTAATTTTTTAATTTTCTAACACAGCGACAAAGGTCCAATTTTTTTCAAGTTTTTTTCATTTCCTTCTATTTCTACCATGGTTGCCGTTGTTTTGAAAAAGCGATGTAAATGTATGCGACCTTGCTCATAGTGTTTTTAACAATTTTTTTTTCATACACTCTATGTCGACCTGGTCGCAGTTGTTAAAATTAGAGTTGCAGATGTGTGCGACTTAGATCATAGCGTTTTAATTTATTATTTTTTTTTTTGACTTTGCGTTGTAGATGAATGCGACCTTGGTCGCAGTATATGAAACATCCTTTGCTTTTTATTCCTATTTTGACGACCTAAGTGGCAGTTGTTTAAATTTGTGGTTTAGATGTTTGCGACTTCGGTCGAAGTTTTTTTTTACAAATCATTTGTTTTTCTTTTCTCTTTTTCTGCCGACATGGGTCGCAGTTGTTTCAATCTGCGTTGTAGAGTTATGCGACCTTGGTCGCAGTATATTAAACTTCAATTGTTTTTCATTCCCTTCTCTGTCGACCTGGGTCGCAGTTCTTTTAATCTGCGTTGTAGAGTTATGCGACCTTGGTCGCAGTATATTAAATGTCATTTGTTTTTCATTCCCTTCGCACTGTAGATGTATGCGACCTTGGTCGCAGTGTTCTAAAACTAATTTGTTTTTTATTCCCTTTTAATTTTTAAATAAACATTAAACTAAAGTTTTTAATGTTTCTGCTAATCTTCGAACGATGAGTCTGGTGAGAGTAATGGTGATGTACCTTATCCGGACTTGACAATTCATGTGAATGAGAATCAACAAATTTGATAACAACCCAATATCTTCTGTCAAATAAAAAAAGAAGGCGAACATGCATCTCAGCAAGACACGCTACTCTAGTGTCAATTCGACGATATACTGTGACCCCCTCTTGTCTTTTGTCACACAACTTCTTCACACCTTCCTTGTTGCAGCAAAATTTTCTGCAAATAACTTCATGAGGAGGCCTCTGTGACTTATCTATTCCTTTTCTTCTCATGCCAAAACTTCTGTTCCTTGCATAAGAATTGTACAAATTGTATGCTTCCACATCCGTGAGAAACTGTTTCCCTAAAAAAATATTTGAGCTTCCAGACATTTCTCCATGTGCATTCGGATCCTATAAAAACAAATTGACGAACTACATAAATATAAATATTTTTTAAATATCACACGTCTGAACTTTAATTTCTAAAACTGCGACCAAGGTCGCAGATGTAATGAACTCTATATAACTTCTTACTAAAAGACTGCGACCGTAGTCGCAGTTTTCCGTATGAGCAGATTTTTTAAAAAACTGAATAATAACTGTACAACAATCTAATGAATATATAAAATGGATATAATTCACATAGAAACGTGAAAAATATATCACAAGTCTGAACTTTAATTACTAAAACTACGACCAAGGTCGCAGATGTAATGAACTCTATATAACTTCTTACTAAAAGACTGCGATCGTACTCGCAGTTTTCCGTATAAGAATAATTTTTAAAAAAACTGAATAATAACTGTGCAACAATCTAATGAATATATAAAATGGATATAATTCACATAGAAACGTGTAAGAATTATAACAATAAGAAATGCGACTTAGGTCGCAGTCACAAAGAAATGCTTTCACAGCCGGAGATTATTTTCAAATAAATTGCGACCATGGTCGCATTTCTAAAACTTTAGAACAAGTGATTATACTTCGCAGTACCATATACGCTACAGAGAAAGATTCTATATTTAAGAAATTGCGTAAAAAAATGACAAAATAAAAACCTGTTGATCAGCATGCAAATTGTCAACCCTTCAATTTTTCAATATTCTGAGAGAAAGTTGAACCAGATGATATATCCTCCATATTTAGATCGGGAGATAGAGATCGCTTATGACTGCGACCAGAATTGGCAGGGGAAGTAGACTGCTCAGATGTCGACATTAAATAAAAAGGATAAAAAATTGCTATGAAGAAAAATGATATTTTCAGAGAAAACTTTATCGCAGGTCAGAAAAGGAGAACCGAAATCTGACAAAGAGCGGTAAAGAAATAGGGGGAAAAATAATAATAAATGTTAACCTAAATCTTATAAAGAGCGGTAAAAAAAAGGAGAAAAATAATAATAAATAATAACCTAAATCTGACAACGAGTGGTCAAAATTTGGAGGGTGGAAAATAATAATAAACAATAATGGAGCGAGTAGCTTTAACAAGGTTATTTAGTAATCTAACTTGTTTCTCTAAGCAGGCCGCAAGTTAGTGTGGTGACAAATATTGAGCCACGTCACCGCAGGCTGAGAGAGTCTCTCAGCCGTCGGCTGATATACATCTCTCTCTCTCTCTCTCTCTCTCTCTCTATATATATATATATATATATATATATATATATATATATATATATATATATATATATATATATATATATATATATATATATATATTGTAACGCCTCGATCTCAAGGATACGGGGACGTTATGACGACGTACATACATGAGGTGGAAACAACCTCACGCGTACGTTAACCTCAGTACAATAAATAACCTCCATCAATACCTGAGTTCCAGCATGAAATAAGTACAAGAATACCTGCAGGAAGAGGTAAGTGATCATAACAGGTAGGAAAAACAGGAATAAATATGATAACAAGAACAAAAGACAAAGATACCTATGAAGGATCTCGATGATGAGTCTCCTATGTGAATCCAAGGCGCTATCTGCTAACATGGTCACTCGGATCTCCGATCTGGGCACGCAAACCCAGGGTCATCAGAAAGCGACCTAGTGAGTGATAAAATGAAAGAGGTAGTAATATGTACAATAGTAATACAAGTACGATCATAATATATAGGACATGGGTTGGACAAGTGATCCCATATAATAAGGATATATAAACAGTAGAAAGAGATGAACATGAAAGCAGTGCAAATATATAACCAGGTCAACTTTTTACCATCACTATCTAGCCGATTATCGTTGGGTCATCGTATAATGTGATCAAGTGGTGACGATTGTACATGCTAGGGGTGATGTGATAGCAGTGAACATGCAGATGGGCATATGTTACCTAACCAGTATACGGTGTGATGCATAAACAGAAATGATGTATGCAAGGTATACAAAAAATAGAATATATGCACCTATGCATGTATCGTATGCTACTACAGAAAATATAACATGTACCAGGTAAAGGGACAAGTATCCATGGAACATGAATAGATGATCAGGAACAGTAACAAGTACAACTAAACATTAGGAAACATGTATCAGGCAAGGAACAGTAACAAGTAGTAAGCATGTATCAGGCAAGTCATGTTATTTATACAATAGTAGCAATCAGTACCACCTGATATTATAATCAATCTCTTCCAGTATCCCATACCACTGACAGTTCATACTGGAGCCCGCACTCCAGTCGAACCCATCCAGACATGGCCTACGGGTACCATTATCCAAACGAGAGAGTGACCAAATAACAAGTGTTCCCGACGTCACTATTGTGTATTCTGTTTTATTATGTTAATTGGAAACCCATGGTCGAGGAGTTCTTATCGGGTAGGTGTATCCCGTGCATACCCGGGATCACGGCCTTAAACAAACCCCTGGCTGCTGAGACCAGGGCCCTCCGCTAAGAGGGGAGCATGAATCAAGTAACGAGAGCTCATGGAGCAATTGGTAGGTAGCACTACCGTCCCCTGCAGTGGGAGAACAATATGGATCCAGTACATCACCCGATAAGATCTAATCAACCGTCAAGTCTCCCCATATCCAAGTTAGCTTTAATGTCAAGTATACAATGTAACAAGAACAAGTTCATGATATGGGTAACATGATAACAGGACTTGAGCTTTGTTGATAGCATAGAACAATATAACGGGAAACGGGAACAATATAACGGGAACAATATAACGAGAACAATATAACAATAGATGTGGGATTCCACATATCGCATATCACAGCTCTCATGTCCAGTAACGGGAATACCCATATCAGTAACAGGAAACAATCATATAACCTGAATACGGTAACAGTAACAGTAACATGGCACAATATACATGCAATATAAACGGGGATCCATATGACAAAAGAAACCATACATGCATGTATCACAGTAATATGCCGAGAATCTATGTAACGATGATAACAATAATATAAAATGCGGTAGTCCGTGCATTGGTATGTCCGTGTCCCAGTGGAGCATATCTCTGTGATTGTGCATGTAATAACAGTGATCAGTGCATTCATGTAACGAGGATATCAATATAACATGGCGGTATCCAGCGTACTAGTGTAACCGTATATCAGTAGGTCCCAAACATGCAGGAATAGTGTTGTGACTCTCGGTATCTATGGAATGGTGAAACATCAACTAAATGTATAGCGTGTAACAGATCTTTATATGCAATACAGTGTTCCGTGTATCGGTGGGTCGGTAAGGGTGATAGTGTACTGATGACCGTATCTGATATCGGAGTCCGCGTGTATCAGTGCACATGTGACAGTACGACGTAATCCTGTTTGATGGCTATGAAGTGACAGACGTGATGGAGGAAAACCATGTGGAATCATAATCTAACCATTTTACTATGGTTATCTATCATGTATCTATTATATGAACTATATGTCATATGTTATACGAAATCATGAAGCAGATGCAATATTATTTTATTGGTTATGTTATCATGCATTACACAATATGCCTTTTTTATAATTAAATTATTTATTAACAATCTAGTGATTTACCGTTAATCACGATTCATTTACTTAGACAATCAATCAATTCATTAAACATGAATAAATATAATTTATTAAAAAGAAAATACTCACAAACTAGCCATAGGAAGGTAGCTCTCTTTCCCATGATCGCAACGGATACAGAATCGTCCCAATCGGAGTCCGGATGCTCCCGATATCACCCGAATACTTTATTGGGTTTTGGATGCGGGTTTGGCTCATAACGGGTCGGGCCCAGATTCACACCCAAACCCGTTAACTTAAGTGAAATGGGTACGGGTTATTGGGTCGGATTTGCTTCCAAACCCACCCCTAATCGGTTATTGGGTTCGGGTTACACCCGAACCCAATAAGCTACCAGCAGCGGCAGCAGCACCTGCTGCTGCCGCGCCCCTGGTGCGGACCGGCCGGCCAGCTCCGCTGGCCGGCGGGGAGGCAGCCTGCCGGCGACGGTGGAGCCCGAGAAAGAGAGTGAGAGTGAGAGAGAAAAGGAGGGGGGAGAGAGAGAGGAAACTAGTGGAGAAGAAGAAGAAGAAAAAGAAAAAGAAGAAGAAAAGGGGAAGAAGAAGGTGGGGCGGTGGTGGCCTGGGGGGTCGCGGCGGCCGGCTTCGGTCGGCGGCGGCCGGCAGCCTGGCCTGGCCTGGCCGCTAGCAATGGGTCGGCCCCCCTTTGGGTGTCTGCACAGAGAGAGGGGGAGAGAGATAGTGAGATAGAGAGAGAACTTTGAGATAGAGAGAGAGGGATTGGAGAGAGAGTTTTTTAGAGAGAGAGAGAAATGATGAGAGAGTGAGGGAAATGGAAGGAGGTGTTAATTAAGAAGAGGGAGAGAAGGTGGTGGCAATGGCGGTGGGGGACGTTTCCAGAGAAAGAAAGAAGGGAAGAGAGAAAGAAAGGAAAGAAAAGGATTTAAAATATTAAAATAATGTTATTTAATTCGTCCAAAATTCGACTACCTCCGAACGGTGCCCAAAAATTACAGAAAATAGAGAATATTACCCTGAGACTAAGATGAAGACGGTTTCTAGAAATTCAATCCAGTTTGCTAATTAAAAATCCCGGAGTGTCTCACCGATACCGGGCGACACCGGTTTGGCCGGATTTTCGATAAATTCAGAAAATCCCCAAAAATACCCTAACGTAGATTCTAAAATATATGATGAAAGCTGATTCTCAAAATATAACTCCGTTTGTCATTAAAAATCGTAGAGCCAGTTATCGGTAGCGGTCGACACCGACTACGGAGATTTTCCAAATAATCCAGAAAAATTCCAGAAAATCCTGAAAAATCTAAAATATTAGAAAATGATTTTTAAAACTGAAATCAGCTCAGTCGGACTACCACGGAGATCAAATCAATTTTGTACGTCGTATCGCGTACCGATACGGTGATACGTACACCGGGAAGCAGGGGGTTACATATATATATATATATATATATATATATATATATATATATATATATATATATATATATATATATATATATATGAGAAAAATGTATATCAGCCTGCGGCTGAGAGAACTCTTTCAGCCTGTGGTGACGTGGCTCATTTTGTCACCCCAATAACTTGCGGCCCGCTTATAGGAAGAAGTTAAATTACTAAATACCCCTTATGAAAAGCTACTCTTTCGGTAATTTTCGTTATTGTTTATTATTATTTGCCCACAAGGCAATTTTTGGACCGCTCGTTGTCAGTTTAGATTATTATTTATTATTATTTTTCCCCTTTTTTTTGTCGCTCTTTATAGGATTTAGGTTATTGTTTATAAATTATTTACAGTGCAAATGTAAACAATGAACGACATTGCGACCAAGGTCGCATAAGTTTACAGTGCAAACATAGACATCTGCGACCATGATCTACACTGCGACTAAGGTCGCAATCATCTACAGTGCAAACATAACAGCTGCGACCAGGGTCAATAATGCGACCAAGGTCGCATAAGTATACAGTACAAATATAAACAACTGCGACCAGTGTCGACACTGCGACCATGGTCGCATAAGTATACAGTGCAAACATAAACAACTGCGACCCGGTCGACACTGCGACCAAGGTTGCATAAGACTACAGTGCAAACATAATCAACTGCGACCCGGGAATTAAAAAAATGACGTTAAATACACTGCGACCATGGTCGCAGGACACTACAACGCATATCGAGACAACTGCGACCCATGTTGCAGTATGTAATAAAAAAAAGGACCTTTCATATACTGCGACCAACGTCGCATTCGTATAAAATAAAAGACCAAAAAAAACTCTACGATCTAAATCGAACAGATCTGCAACTATAATTTTAACTACTGCGAACGAGTTCGACAAATAGTGTATGAAAAAAAATTGGGCTTAAAAAAATATTAGCAAGGTCGCATACATATACATCGCTTTTTCAAAAAATACTGCGATCTTGGTAAAATAAAAGGAAACGTTTTTACATTAGTAAAAAGTTGTGAGTGAGGGTATTTTCGGAAAATGCAATGTTGAGGTGACTGACATTAAATTAGGCGGGATTGTTCAGGTTTTTGTCCGCCAAAATTTATGACAGATTTATGGATCTGATGTTGCCACGTCCCGCCGGCTGAGAAAGTTCTCTCAGCCGCAGGCTGAGGTACAGTAACCCCTATATATATATATATATATATATATATATTATATATATATATATAATATATATATATATATATATATATATATATATATATATATATATATATATATATATATATATATATATATATATATATATATATATGGGTTTACTGTACCTCAGCCGGCAGGCTGAGAGAGTTCTTTCAGCCGGCGGACGTGGCAACGTCACCGCCCCATATCTGTCATAAATTTTGGCGAACAAAATCCTGAAAAATCCCGCCCAATTTAATGTGAGTCACCTCAATATTGTATTTTTCGAAAATACCCTCCCTCACAACTTTCTACCTTATGTAAAAAAGTTGGCTTTCAAAAAAATTTACAGCTCTAAAATTTCACCGGCGATTCTGATCCAATTAGTTATTTTCTTTCACAAATTTGATCCGTTTTTTAAAAAATATATTTGCAACTGATGGCGCCTAAGAAATCATCCGTCGAAAAAGGTACTACAAAAAATGATATTTTCAAAAAATTTTAGCGTTTGTGTATTTTAATAGTTTTAAATTTTTTCCAGATTTATTTCCGAGGTCGCAATTTTTTTATTTTTTTTAAATCTTGGAACCATGGTCGCAATTAAGAAAGAGATTTTGAAACTTCAAATGACGAATAAATTTTTAAATTTATAAATTTTGTAACACGACGATAAAGGTCCTATTTTTTTCAATTTTTTTATTTCCTTCTATTTTTACTATGTCGCAGTATTTTCGAAAAAGTGATGTGCATACACTGCATGCGACCTCGGTTGCAGTTAATAAAATTATAGTTTCAGATTTGTGCGACTTTAGATTTTTTTTTGGACCTTTCATTGTAGCCGAATGCGACGTTGGTCGCAGTATATGAAACTTACTTTTTTTTTTCTTACATACTGACGACATGGGGTCGCAATTGTTTAAATATGAGTTGTCGTCTCTTGCGACCAAGGTTGCAGTGTATTTAACGTCATTTGTTTTATCATACTTGGGTCGCAGTTGTTTCTGATTGCACTGTAGTCTTATGCGACCTTGGTCGCAGTGTCGAACCGGGTCGCAGTTATTTCTGATTGCACTGTAGTCTTATGCGACCTTGGTCGCAGTGTCGACCCGGGTAGCAGTTTTTCTTATTGCACTGTAGTCTTATGCGACCTTGGTCGCAGTGCGGTCTTGTGGTCGCAGCTGTTTTTGATTGCACAGTAGTCTTTTGCGACCTTGGTCGCAGTGTCGACCCTGGTCAGAGTTGTTTCTGATTGCACTATAGTCTTATGCGACCTTGGTCGCAGTGTCGTCCCTGTCCAAGTTTATGTTTGCAATGTATGACTGCGACCGTGGTCGCAGTTTATAAAAAATATATATATAAAAAAATATGCTTTTTAAAAACATTAGTCGCAGTGTATGATTGCACTGTAGTCTTATGCGAAATTGGTCGCAGTGTCGTCCGGGCGCAAGTTGTTTGTGTTTGCATTGTATGACTGCGACCGAAGTCGCAGTTTATTAAAAACAAATATGCCTTTTATCCCCTTATAATTTTTAAATGATCATTGGTCTGAACTGTTTAATTTTTCTTACTATGTAGGTAAACAACAGATAAAGGTTCGTCCTCTGAGATCAAGCCTGAAACCTATGTGCGAGTTCATGAAGAAATTTAAAAAGTACATTCAGGCAGATTTCGTAGAAGCGATGAACAATACCCCATTTGGCCCAATCTTCATGACGTTCTACAATGAAGAATTTGGGGTTAAAAAGGGTCTAAAATCAAACGTTGCTGTACTGCGTATTTTAGACCAGTATGATAGGGATACAACGACCTTTAGAATTGGGGGCAAACAGATTGAGTTAACAGTGGAGGATGTTGCCCTCACATTTGGTCTCCCTATCATTGGGGCAGATTTTGTGATGAATAAAACATGTACGATGAAAGATAGAGGGGTGATAAAATATTATTTCCCCAATATAAAGAAGATCACTAAAGTATCCATTGAAGATACTTTGGATGATCTTCTTGTCAAGAAGAGGTGGAGAGGTGAATTCGATGTGACACAGGATGAACAACTTGAGCAGCAATTGACTTTACAAGAAATTATAAGAGACATTCAAAGACTTGCAGCTCAAGACTTTACCACATTAATCATCCTATACATGTCGGCCACTCTTTTCTTCTCTGGCAGTAAATGCACGGTGCCGTGGTATATTGTGGAACAAATTGCCAATATGCAGCTGATGAGGACAATATGCTGGGCAAAAGCTGTTTGGCAATTCCTGATTGAGTCAATGGACATCTTCAGGAAAACCACGTACGAGCTGCAAGGATGCTCCGTGCAAATAATTGTAAGTACAAATCTCATATTTGGCCAACATTGTATGAAATTTACCCAAAAAAAATTGTGAATATTTGTGTAACTAATTTAATTTTTCTTTTTGCAGTATTGGCTATGTGAGAGGGCTCCTATTTTTGAGCCGAGGTCTGGTTTGGAGAACATAACCCCACGCGTTTTAAGATGGGACCTCCAAAATATTAGTAGATCTCTACTTGAAGTTGATTTAAATGAGATTGACAGCAATATTGTAAGTTAGACTTCTTTTTATGTTCAGTACAAATAAATTGAGACCATAGTCGCAGTATTGAGCTGCACCTTTCGCAGTTCGTTTTGTGGCTGACAAACAATGTGCGACCATGGTCGCATTCTCCTGAAAACACCTTTTACATGGAATGCGACCATGGTCGCAGTGTTGAGCTGCATGGCTTGGCAGATAATTTGGGCATGACAAACATACTGCGACCATGATCGCATTCTTTTCAAAAATACTTCATAAATAAACTGCGACCATGGTCGCAGTATCATTATTTCATTGTTTTATTTTTAACTTACCTTTTTCTGTTTATTTTCAGATTTTGAATCGAATGGCCAACATCTCTATTACTGAAAAAATATGGTTGGCCTTCCTGTTGAAGGGGAAGAGGAGGAGGAAGAAGAAGAAGCAGAAGATGAAGATGAAGATGAAGAAGAAGAAGAAGAAGGAGATGAAGGAGGCCATACATATAATGAAGCTTACATCCCGGCGGAAAAGGAGCCAGAACCGGCTGAAACGAGTGAGCAAGAACCAGTTTTTGAAGGTTATTTGCCACCTCCACCGGATGTTCAAGCAGAAGAAATAAAACAATTGAGGTCTCAAAATCAGTACTTAAGAGAATATGTTTCTCAGCTTGAAAAAAAATTGAAAATATGGAGACTGAGAACAGACTCAAGGCTGAATTAAAATTAAAAAGGAGAGAAAAAAGAGAGAAGAAAAAACAAAAAGGCAGCAGAAGAAATTAAAAGTTAAAGAAGAGGAAGAAGACGAGCTGCTGAGAGCAGCCACTGCTGCGAAGAAGGAGAAGGAGAAGAAGAGGGAAGAAGAGAAGGAAAAGGAGAAGAGGAGGAGAGAAGTGGAGGAGAAGGAGAAGGAGAATAAAAGAAGGGAAGAGGAGGAGAATGAAAGGAGAATGAGGGAAGAAGAGGAGAAGGAGAAGAAGAGGAGGGAAAGGAGGAGCAGGAAAAGGAGGAGAAGAGGAGGGAAGAGGAGGGGCAGGAGAGGAGGAGGAGGGAAGAGGAAGAGAATGAGAAGAGGAGGAAGGTGTTGGAGGAGTTAAGGAAGAAGAGGGAGAAAAAGAGGAAAGTGGCGGAAGAGGAAATTAGAAGGAAGGGTGAAGAGGAAAAGGAGCACAAAAAAATGAAGGAACAGATGGAGAAGCAGGCTGAAGAGGAGAAGAAGAAAAAACTGGAAGAGGATAAAATCATGGGTTCTGAATCTATTTTAAATATTCCTGGAGAAGATATGCCAAGTTTTTCTCTGAATATAACTCAAATGATTCAAGAAATCCAAAGAGATAGAGCTTCTGAAGAAGAAATTCAAGAACATACTCCGTCTCAGAAGCAATCCTCAAAAGAAGCTGTTTTGGAATACTCTAAAGGAACGATAGAAATGGGAGTCAAAGAACGCAAGCGCGCTGAAAGAGATCGCGATGACTCCGACTTCGTTTATCCAAAACAGAAGAAGAAAAAATGAACATTCTCTTCCACAGCCTGCGGCTGTGAGTTCTGCCGCTGGTTTCGGCGACAAAGAGATTTCCTCTACTGAGCCAAAATCGAGAGAATTGACCGAAACCAGAGCATACAGAATTCTGCAGCCCCATCAACAAGCTCTTATAAAAAATTTCTTCGACAAGTCCTTCTCTGAGTAAGTTAATTCATATCAAAAAAATCTGTTATACCTTTATATAAGAACAATTAAATTACTAACTTTGTTTTGAATATCTTGCAGTTCTACTGCGTATCAGGATACCGACAACGGAATCATTATTACAAGGAATGACATTAAGGAACTGATATTCAGTAGAGACTTAGATGCAAATATAATTCATTTCTACATGTAGCATCTAGAGAAGGAAAAAGGATTAAAAAGCATATTCTTCCGGAGCGAAGCTTGGGTAAAAATCTACTTTCTCCTTTACGGTTTACTGTAATATCAATTGTGGAACAGATTACTTATATTCTCTATCTCTGTGTAGGCATGTACTGCGACTAAGGTCGCAGCTGCGACTAAGGTCGCAGTTTATAATTAAAATGTACTGCTACTAACTAATATACTGCGACTAAAGTCGCAGTTTATAATTAAAATGTATTGCGACTTAACTCATGTTCTCTATCGGTGTAGGCATGTACTGCGACTTAGGTCGCAGTTTATAATTAAAATGTATTGCGACTAACTCATGTTCTCTCTGTGTAGGCATGTACTGCGACTATGGTCGCAGCTGCGACTAAGGTCGTACTATCTCATGTACTGCGACTAAGGTCGCAGTTTATAATTAAGATGTATTGCGACTAACTCATGTACTGCGACTATAGTCGCAGTTTAAAAATATGTTAATAAGAAACGCTGCGACCTTGATCGCAGTGTCTTGTCTTGACTTAATGACTTCTTATTTTAATTAATTTTTTCTTATATTTTAAATTCATTTTGTATTTTATTTTTTTTCTTGTTCGCAGCACGGTGTTGTAAATAAAAGTGAAGATTTGGAAGATCATTTCATCAAGCAGAAGCTGTTGAAAAACTGGACAGCTGATGTGCAGTACATGTTCTTCCCGATCAATCACAAACATAGTGCCGACGAACCCGGATTTCACTGGACCTTATTGGTATTTGATGCCGATACACAAGAGTAGATTTTTTACAACTCTTTGGTTCCAGCTGACAAAAAAAGTAGTATATTACAGCTTTACCAAAAAGATGCAAGAACAATGGTGAGTTGAAATTTAATATTTCGATTACTGAAAACTGGCATTTAATTTTATTAATACTAATTTTTGTTTCTATTGACATTGCAGAAAGAAAGATTAATACAGATTTTTCAGATTGATTTCAATAAATTAATGAGAAAAGTAAATATAAAATACACAAGATGCCCCCAACAACCAAACAGGTATATAATTTTTTGACATCTCCTTACCTTTCATATTTTCTACCTTTTTTCAGTAATAAAATCTAATTTCATTTAATGATACTCTGTGGAATTTTCAGTGTTAATTGCGCTGTATATGCATGCAAGTACATGGAAAGCATAGCGTCTGGTAGTCCATCAGCTGTTGATGAAGTTACGGATGCTGATGTACAGAGACTAAGAAGTGAGCTTGCACACATGATACTTGCAGATAGAGAGAAGAGTTGGGATGAAGAAACAGAAATTATACGAAGAACGGTATTTAATGACTAACAGTTGACAATTTATTGATATAGCACAATTTTTATTTTATAAATATAAAAATAATTGCAATTGCAATTCATTGCATAATTTTTTTATTGTATTGATTTAATTTATAAACATTTCTATACATCTCATACGGAGGCTTCCGTGACTTATCTGTACCTTTTCTTCTCACGCTAAAACCTTTATTCCTTGCAAAACAATTGTAGAAATTGTATGCTTCCATATCCGATAGGAACTGTTTCCCTATAAACTTATCTGAGCTTCCAGACATTTCTCCATGTGCATTCATATCCTACAAAAAACAATTACACGAATTAAATGAATATAAATATTTTTTAGATATCATTGTATTCTAAAATATAAGTTATATAAATGCGACCAAGGTCGCATAAGAGATGAAAACTATATTACTTCTTATCAAATACTGCGACCAAGGTCACAGTTATCCGTATGAGAAGAAATCTATATTACTTCTTACTAAAGACTGCGACCTAAGTCGCAGTAAATAAAAATAAGATTTCACATACGACATGAAATCTATAATACTTCTTATTGAAGACTGCGACCTAAGTCGCAGTTATCCGTATGTGAAGAAATCTATATTACTCCTTACTAAAGACTGCGACTTAAGTCGCAGTTATCCGTATGTGAAGAAATCTATATTACTCCTTACCAAAGACTGCGACTTAAGTCGCAGTTACCCGTATGTGAAGAAATCTATATTACTCCTTACAAAAGACTGCGACCTAAGACGCATACCTAAAAAAAAAAGATTTCACAGCCGGATATTATTTTCAAATAAGATTGCGACCGAATATTAAAACGGTCGCATTTCTGAAACTTTAAATCATTCATTATAGGTCGCAGTACCTCATAGACTAAAGAAAAATTCAATATTTAAGAAATTGTTTTTAAAAAAATGAAACAATTAAAACCTGTTGATCGGCATGCAAAGATGTCAACCCTTCAAGATTTTCAATATTCTGAGAGAAAGTAGAACCAGATGCAATATCTTCCATATTTAGATCGCCAGTAGACTGCTCAGACGTCGACATTAAATATTTTGGAGAAAAAATTGATCTGAAAAGATTTTATATTTTCAGAAAAAAGTTTATCGCAGGCTGAAAAGGAGAAATTAGATCTTTCAAAAAGAGGTAAGGAAATAGGGGGAAAAGTAATTTATATAGAATAACCTAAAACCTATAAAGAGCGGCAAAAAAAGGGGAAAATAATAATAATAAACAATAAGAAAGGTTACCAAAAGAGTTGCTTTTCATAAGGGGTATTTGGTAATTTAACTTCTTCCTAAAAGCGTGCCGCAAGTCAGTGAAGTGACAAATTGAGCCACGTCACCGCAGGCTGAGAGAGTACTCTCAGCCCGCAGGCTGATATACATTTTTCTCTATATATATGTATGTGTATATATATATATGTATGTATGTATGTATGTATGTTTTTCATCAATATTCTTGTTTATTTTTTATGATAGTGTATGTAAATTGCAACAATTTTCTGTTTAAGTTTTATTTCCTGTTCACCGAGTAGATGAGACACATGCTTGCCCTGATAAATCCAGCCAAGAGTTCGTCTATCAAAATCAGAACTAATATTAAGGGCGTGTTTGGTAAGTTGCAAAACGGTTGCAAAATGCAAAAAGTTTTGCAACTTTACATTTAAAGTTGTTTGGTTTCGTTTGCAAAATGCAAAATGCAAAACACTTTTGCAACTCTTCTTTTCCCACTTGCAGTTGCTACAGTTAAATTTGTGGTCATGTAAATCTCACTTTTACACTCATATTTTCTCACTTGCAGTTGCTACAGTTAATTTTGTGGTTATGTAACTGTCACTTGTAGTATACTTACAGTTCAAAACAGTTACTTGATAATCAATATATAATTAAATATTATTAAATATTTAATATTTTAATAGTGTTCATTTTTTTATTTAATTATTTAATTATTTATATTTTTAATCTTTAACTTTTTTATTGTTTTAATATTTGATATTTTACTATTTTAATTTAATATTTTAATTTAATATTTTATTATTTTATTAATACTTATTCCATTTTTTATTATTTTATTTAGAGTTAATATTTATTAATATAACATTATTATACTTTAATATAAAATTACTATATATTTAATTATTTTTTTAATATAAAAAATTACTTTATTAATATCATAATATATTTTATTATTATATTAATATTTTATTATGTTAATATTGTAATAATAATTCAGTATAATAATACTATAATGATAATTTATTATTAAATTATAATTATATTTTACTTTATTAATTTTATATTTTTATAATATTACAATAATATTATAATAAAATTATATTATAATAATTTCAAGTATTTTTAATATTATAATATTATAACTATATTTTATTATTGTTGTAACATTTTTTATATTTATATTTTATTAGTATTCTTAAAATTTTATTAATGTTCTTTAGATTTTTTTAAATTTTATATTATTTATTTAGTTAATATTTTAGTAATATTTTACTATTTATACTAATATTATATTAATATTATTGTTATAAATAAAATATTAAGATTATTAATTTTTATCTCTCAATTTATTAATACAATTTAATTTGCAATAGTAGATTTAATTTAATAGTATTTATAATATTTAAATCACTGCTACAGTTAATTTTGTGGTCAACTTTTCCACTTACACTTTTGCATTACCAATCAAACACCGTAAAACACAATATACTTTACCATTTACACTTTTACTTTATCAACTAAACACCGTAAAACACAATATACTTTTCCATTTACACTTCACTTTATCAACCAAACACCGTAAAACACCATAAAACACAATATATTTTCTCTACTACAGTTCACTTTTTCCATTCTCATTTTACGACTTACGACTTGCGACGTTTTGTAACGAAACAAACAGGCCCTAACAGTTTCTTCAAACAGAAATACTAAGACCAATGCTTGATTTTTACGGCTCCTTTGTTTGCTAGAAACTGGGGTGAGAAAACATTGTTTGATCAGGCCACGTCGGCTTGGCCTGCTTTCCAAAAAAAAATCGCGTTTGGATGCAAAAGAAACCCTCGTCATCACACGGGCCCCAACAAATTGCCGACGTGATCACTCATAGAGGAATCTTTCGCCAGGGAGCGAAAATACTGAAATTTTACAAGAAAATTGACCTTGCATTGCAAGCTGTACCACTACTTATTTTTTCACAAGAATCCATTTACTTTTCCCCAGTTGCCTATTATTATTAATAATTTTGGCGCTCGTGCTTCACACGTGAAGCACAGTATACGTACGTCAAGCGAAGCAATCCATGCATGCAGATTGCAGATTTCGTGAGAATACGTACACCACCGGTAGTTTGGTCCGCCACAGTGCCACGTGTCGCACATCCAGCTGTTCCCCAAGAGGGAAAAACCGTCGGGCTCGCGTTGGATTTTCAACGGCGTGTCGGTTCCCCCCGACCCGACAGGTATCAGATCCGTACTTCCGTTGACTGAAACCTTTTTCGGAAAAATTTAATAACTAACTAGTCCCGGTTTTGCAGTATTTTATTTATTTGAGTCACAAACTGCAAAATTACCGACCACGTTTGTCCTCTCCGTTCTTCTCTTTATATGCTTTCTCCTAACCAAAAATAACTAAAATAAAAAATTGCGAAAATAGACAAATGAGACCAAAATATATTACCAGCAAACCACAATAACTTCTTCTTCTTCTTCTTTTTTTTTACTTTTTTACTCTCCTTTTTCAGTTTACCCCTTACTATTTTATTTTTAATTCGGTTTCAGTCCGAGGTCGGACCGAGCAGCAGTAGTCCGGCGGTTCTTCACATCGCGATCGTCAGATTTCGATCTGACGGTCAGATCGCTCTCAGAAGCGGAACGGGCTCGGGCTCCGGCTCCTCGGAGCACCGTAGCTGGTGTATCAGAGCTGGAGATCATCTCAAACATCGAATCACAGCCGTCCATCGCCACGTCAGTCATCATCACTTTCAGGCACTTCAGTAATTTCTCCTACATTAAGGAAAAGGTCCCGAAAACTATCTTAAAATTAACAGATAAGGGAAAAATTACAAAAAGAATCAGATTTTTACTTTTTTGCGTACCTTGTTTAAGAACAGAGAAGATTCCATGGCGGATCGGAACGAAGGGAATTGGATCGGGAAAAGCTCGTTCGCGGCGGAGAGCAGCGCCGATGCGGCGATCAGCGATGGTTTAAATTCCAGAATCTTAATCTCTGAAGTTTTACAACGAAAACAAAAATTTTAAGAAATGAACCAAAAAAATCGTGAGATATTGGGGGAAAGGATCGAATCATACCATTATGAGCCTTGAAGAGCATTTCGTGAGCGCGATTCTTGAGAGCGTCGAGATAAGGGGGCTGATCGGGAACGAAGAAAGAGATGAAGTAATCGATGAAGCAGAACGGAGTGATCGATCGCATTCGCCACTCTAAAGACCCAAGCACCAGCATTTCCATTCGATGAATCGTTTGGGCGTCGAAGATGAACCCTTCGTCTCTCTGTTCGATCCAAAATTTTGGGGGAATCGATCAAACTCGACGTTTTCCCCTAAAATAGCATAAATCTAGGGGTTAAATGGGAACGTACTTGTAAATCGGTGAAGCTGAAGTCCACCTTCTTCATCTTAGAGGCGAGAGAGAGGCAGGCGATGGCGAGGAGCCGTACGATCCATGGCTTCCCACTCTGCAGTTAAAAAAAAAAATTCGGCAGGGAAATTTTTTAGTTTAGATCAGACAGGACCAAAAACACTCGACCTAATCCAATTTTTTAACCGGAATATCTCGCTTGGAGAGGAACCGATCGATGTAGTTCACTGCGAGGTAGGTCAAGAACGGATCGAGATTCCAAGTGAACTGCGCCTAAAAGAGAAATAAAAAAAAATTGATCAGATTTTGATCTCTCGATTTCTTGATCTTTTGACTACTACTGTTTGATTTCGTTTTTACCTGAAGGATAAGGGAGACCGCGTCCTGGCGGCAAGGCTGGTTTAGGTTTCCGGCGAGGGGGCTCATGTGATCGGATTCGGCGTCAAAGAGATCGGAGATCGAGTCCTCCTCGTCGCTGATGAGCGGGTTCTCGAGATCGAACTCCATTGAGAACAGGGAGACAGCGAAAGTGTTGATATATGATGGAGTAGCTTTATTTTATTAATTTTTTATATTTTTTTTAAATGAAAAATTGAGTTCCCTATGCTTTATTAAATACAAATTCTAATAATTAAACACTACTCATATTACCCTACTATAATCGTAATTAGATTTTGATTTTTAAAAAATAATTTTTTTAAAATAAATACTTTTTATTTAACTCAACTTTAATTAAAAATCTTTACTATCATTTAGAATTAAATTATATTTCAACAAAGAGCGAAAAACAAAATGGGAGTTCAAGAAGAGAGCAGAGGAGTGGAGACCATTAAAGATAGAAGGAGGAGCACTCTGCACGAAGGACTTCAACCCTGCTCTCTCTCTCTCTCTCTCTCTCCTCGATTACATAGGCTGTCAATTTTACAATTTAATTACAAACTTTTGTCTTATTTTTTCTTCTAATTTTCAATTTAGGATGCGTTGGGATTCATGAAAGTAAGAGAAAATGAGTAGTGATAAAAATCATTTTTTATTTTATTTGTTTGTTTTGAGTTAAAAATAAGAAATATGAAAAAAATTTCTTTTTTTTTCTCTTTTACATTTTCTTTTTTACATTACTAGTTTGTCATTTTTATGATCCTATAATTAATTTTTGGGTCTGTAAATCTTACTTATAATAAGTTATAATTTAATGTATTAAATTTTGATGTTATGTAAATTTCACTTAAAGTACAAATTCAATTCGAAAATTTCAATCCAGAAATAACATTTAATTTAATATTATTTTGTGACCAATTATGCTGTTCTATATTATTAAACAAACACTGAAAACGCTCATTTATTGCCAGATTGCCCGGACAACGGACGTCCCGATATGCGTCTGGGGGATGGTGGAAGGCGGATGTTGGACGGCGCATCGGGACTAACGTGCGCCGCACGGAGGATCGCCGAAGCGTTGGGACTGGACAACAGGTGTCACTGTCTCGTTGGGAGCTGAGGGGAGACGACAATCTTGTCATATCCCAAAAAGGAGAGACACTCCTGTGGTCCATGATGCATCGCGGACCACTAGATCCAGCAAAATCCACCATAATGTCCAATGCTCCATCAATGTTCACATTTTTTGTCCCCTAATTTTCTTTTTTTTCCTTTTCTCTTTTTTAAAAGTACCCGACTATGATATTTGCTCCCTTAAACAAAGTTAACATTTCCTTCCCCCTAAGCTCTAGCCTTAATGATGCTTCATTCCCCTAAGCTCTAGCCTTAATGATGTTTCCAACCAAATCTAAGTGCTCTCATAGTCTAAGCTTACAAGACATTGATCTCGATTAGGGTAACTTAAGTTTCTAGTTAGAATATTGTTAGGGGGGTGCTCGCTGGGTTAAGTACCCTAAGTCCTCGTGGAAATGTATTTTCAAAGAGACTGCTAGGTTACGGTCTATTTTCTTAAGCATATTTTTTTGCAGTGTCTAAGTATGATGCTCGAAGGGTGAACTAATTTAATTCACAAGCTAAACGAAATAAACCTTAATTAGGACGGTACAAAGACAAAAGTGGATAAAACACTTAGCTATATGTGAATCAGAGTCTTGGAAACATTAGCAGCTTTTAGGACTTATTATTGTTGATTATTAAAGATAGTAGCATTATAATTGTTTAATAATGGTATATATTGGTCAGCATTATTGGGAAGGTTTGGTAAAAGAGAATTAATAGAGCTTCTTTTTTTCCTTTGTACATGGAAATTTTCATTTCTCAAATTTGGTCTTTAAAATATGGACCCATATGTATAAAATTACATCAATATCTCACAGTTTTATAGGACTGTCTCCTCTCCTCACTCGAAGCCATTGCAATTCCAAGAAAGGAAGAAAAAAAAAATGAAATTTCCCCCCAAAAAAAGCACCAAAAAAGCCCGTGCCATGTGAGAGAGTGAGAGAAGTATAATGGATGGGGAAGGAAATGTTTTTTTGATCTCTTGTGCTGTCACAAGGGTAGCTATTCTGCCATGTCCTTTTGGGTCTTGATCAAAGTCTCACGAAAAGGGGAGGTTGGGTCCTTTTAATTGGGGTCCTTGGCCCTTTGGGGTGGTTGGTTTCATCCCTTGGAAAAAGCCAAGTCCTATAGCTCACTCCCCCACTCCCCCATCCCTTTGCCTCGTTGTGTTAACCTCATCTCAATCGAGTGTGGGCTCTCCCTTAACATGAAATCTAATCTCTTTTGGCACCAAACAAAGGGAACAAAGGGATGTTACATGCTAACATTATGGCTAGCTGATAATCTAGGGGGAGAGGAGATAGACGAGATGGAAGAAGGTAGCACAGAGATCGGTAAAAGAAACGGCGCGTGTAGCAGGCCTGAGAAGACCTCGGTCGGCCGCTCGGTCGACCGTAGGAGGGACCGATTGACTAGGCTGTCGACCAATGTGCACAACGTGCATGGATGTATGCCGGTCGACCGTGGCATGGAACGGTCGATCGCCCGGTCGACCGACTGAAAGCAGTCTGCTCTCAGTTGGGTCCGGTCGACCGGGCCGGTCGACCGTGGACGAGGGTCGGTCGACCGGCCGGTTGACCGACAGACGCGTTTTGGCTTTCCTTTCTGGATTCAGATTCTTTTCTGTTCGGGATCGAATTCAATCGGGATTTCTTAATACCCTGGGACTCTGTGACTATAAATAAGGGCTAGAGCTCTCATGTATTATATCCCTGAAAATCCTTGAAAAATCTTCCTTAGAAATTCCTTAAAGAAGGAATAAGTTGTAATTGATTGTTGAATCAATAAAATTTCTCTCTCTCTCTCTCTTGCCCAAGGACGTAGGCACGTTGTCGAACCTCGTTAAATACTGTGTTGATTGCTTTTCTCTATTGTTCTCTGTTCTTGTCGTATTGGGTACATCTCCGGCTGCATCTGTCTCCGTCTGGGTGATTTCTCAGAAAGGTTGTTGTGAAGGGCGCACGCGCACAACAGATAAGAGACAATGAGACATGTATGTATGTGGATTCTTTCTTTTGTGTTTTGTGATGAAAGTTGGTGGAAGATTGAGCCCATGTGAGGAGAAGAGCTTTGAGGCAAAAAAAAGAGTAGGGCATCATTTGTGCTTGTGGGGAGAAAAGTGATGCCATACTTTGCTCTACAAAGAGGTGTTTAGTCCTTGGGTAGCCACCCAACCAATGGAGGAAAGAGGGTATTGAATGCACACAAGTGAGGGCTTGACATCTCCCATCTCCACAACCATCTAGAGAGCACATTATGCAATGCGCATTCATGTTTCAAGAATTTTGATGCCCCATTTTGATAATTGTTGTAATAATAATAGTAATAACAATAATAATAATAATAATAATGTTGCTATCTAGCATCACTTGGTGCACTATGTGGTCCAAGGATTGAAAAGGGTGCCTAGCAAGTATTCCCCCCTCCAAATGGAATCTCAGAATAAAATCAATTAGCCATTACAAGTTAAAACTCTTTATCTTTATGCAGTGCACACCATTTTTCTTTTGTTTGATGAACTGTCTTCCTCCTCCATCCTACAAGGATGGGAGCTGCCTAGATTCTCACCAAGCCTTTTGAGACACAACTTTTAAAGACATGTGGAGGCTTAGATTTGATCTATACATTCATTTATTCTGAGAGAGAGTGTGAGGAGTGTGACCAATCAGCAACATTGTCCTACAACTGTGTCATTATTGTGTGACAATGCCCTAATCAAAGAAGCATGAAGCATGGAAGGTTAGGTTGAGCTAATCAACCTCTCGGGCTGAGCTTTTTTTCCTCTCTTTTGGACTGAATCTTAGACTTTTACATAACAATATCTTTAACGCAACCATATAAATTTAAACCTGAATCAGATAACACTGATACTATTTTAATTAGCTCTACACCTATATATTTATC
Organism: Agave tequilana; assembly: GCA_038442645.1. NCBI lineage: Eukaryota > Viridiplantae > Streptophyta > Magnoliopsida > Asparagales > Asparagaceae > Agave > Agave tequilana. The sequence goes on from JAVJIF010034638.1 coordinate 72,194, forward strand.
TGTTCTAGCACTTTCTTGCAAATCGATTTAAATCCTTTATATTTTCTAGTTCTAAAAATGAGAAATTAACCCAAATGAAAGATTCATGTACTAATTCACTATTTACTACTAACCTAATCAAGGAAATGACCACTATATAAAGAAAAGGAATTTCTGAAAAATCTTTTAGTGTTGTGACAAGGGCAGACACAGAAGACCCCAGGGAACCTTCTAAAAAGCTCTTAAACACCCTCCCTTTTTAATTCTTAACCAAATCTGCAATTATGTTGAACTACTCTTATCTTTTTCATCATCTGAGATTATCCAAAGCTAGCTAAATATATATATATGAGAGGTACCACTCAAGAGAAAAGTGTACCAATCATTTGATTCTTCATCACCCAGAGTCCCACATTGCAATTATACCCGCATACTTATGTTGCCACCCAATTGATTTTTTGTTACGTGCAACCAAAGTTCCATGCTCATCATAACACACACAATGAGTAAAATGCTATGGCTAGATAAACCAGACACCTAAGCATCCTAAATTTTTGCTAAAGTTGTTAAAAACAACACTATAACAATATACGGTTTAAATGCACCTAAATTTACGTTGTTTTCTAAACAAAATGACATAAAAATTTGATTTAACCCCGGTTTCAGAGAAACCGGCGTTAAATCTGAATATTTAACGTCGGTTCTTATGAAACGGTGTTAGATTCATAGATTTAATGTCGGTTTTCAGAAACCGGCGTCAAAACTGGAGATTTAACGCGGGTTCATAGAATTCGGCATTAAATCTAAGGATTTAACACCGGTTTTAATGTAAACCGTCGTTAAATAAATAACCCTAAATCCAACCAGCGACTCGGGCTCCCGCCCCCCCCTCCCAAAAAAAAAATTTCCCCACGCCCCAGCCGCCTCTCCAAACCCCCTCCGCTGTCTCTACAGACTCCGCCGCCCTGATCTCCTTTCCCCCAAGAAATTCCCCTCTCCTAGGCCTCCTCTTCGGAGCCCTCTCCATCGATCTCTAGAGTCTCTCCCCACCCCTCTCTCCCCCCCCCCCCCCTTAAGAAATCTCCCCTCCTCGGCCTCCTCTCCGGAGACCCCTCCGTCGCCTCTCCACCGCCTTCCTTGCTACGATCTCTTTCTCCTCTCAAGAAATTCGACCCCCTCCTCTCCGCGCTCGAGCCGTGACGAGCCCCCCCTCGACGATCGCCCTCTCTTCCCTCCAGCGAACCTCAATGTATCACTCTTCTTATTTTCTTATATTTTGTGAAATTGTTATTTTGTGAAATGATAAATTTAAAAATCACGGCTCAATAATTCAATTTTATTATGATTTGAATGTTGATAATCTAATTTAACGATCTAAAATTGCTCTTGACAAAAACATTATAAGCGCTTTAATAAGTTGTATAGATTTAGAAAAATAATAATCTTTTGATTTTCTGAGAAAACATAGAAAATAATTATCATAGTTGAGCAGAGAGAGGGAGTGTGAAATCAAATTCAAGAAATTCCGGTTGGTTTGCAACTTAAAAATTCTGAAATGTATCAGCGATACAGGTCGACACCAGTTTGGCCAGATTTTTAATTAATTCAAAAATTCTCAAAGATGCAATAATATAGAAAATATGATCCTGAAGAATAATTTATGTGAATATTTTAATATAGAAAATCTAAGGAGGAGATAAGCGCAACATGCATCACTGTATATATTAAGTGAATAAATATGTTTATTCATTTATGTGAATTAAATATTTTTAGGTTTTTTAATTGTTAATTTAATTTTTGTTTTAGATTTATATATCAGATGCTATAAGCATCAGTGATATGTATGATTTTATTTGTCTATACAGTATCGTATATGTTTATGATGCTTCGGCTAAGGCTGAAAGGGAAAAGACTTTGTTTATCGCGAATATAATAGAAGGATGTCAGGACGGTCATTTGTATTTTGCACTATTGAATACGGGCTAAGTACTCGAGTTTTATGATAAAATTTAATAGTTGTTTTAATTCAACTTCATACTAATTTATGTTATAGTTCACACTATTGTATATTGGTTGGAGCCGTTACGTCATGAGTCGCGATGTGAGATTGTTGATATTTTAATATATGAGTATTTAATACTTATATCTACTTCATTAGCTCTAGTATGTATGTATGTGTGTGTATATATCTTTTATTAATGTTCTTATTTATTTTACGAAAAGAGCCGTGACTATGTTAATCACAAATAATAATTAAAATGTACGGTCTGCGAGTTTGCATCTTACATGGAGGTTAATTAAGATATTTTTTTAATATTTGATATTTTTTAAAATTAATAATGTTTAACTTATATCTTAATAATTTAATTCTTATAGTGCCCTCGTCAACCAGATAGCGTGGTGTACGGATACGACATGATGTGGTATATGTAGGAGATCATTGCATCTCAATAGAATCCCATTTCAATACATGTATAATCATTTGACACAAAATTAGTTTTTTGTTAATATTAAACTAAACATGGTATAAATTTTAATATCTTCTCAGTATATGTAACCCCCTGATCCTTGATGTTCGTATCAGAGTATCAGTACTCGATACGGTGTATAAAGTTGATTTATCCCCAAAATTTCCCCCTCCAGCCGCCTCCCAAACCCCCCTCCGCCGTCTCTTCAGACTCCGCCGCCCTGATCTCCTTTCCCCCAAGAAATTCCCCTCCACTAGGCCTCCTCTTCGGAGCCCTCTCCGTCGATCTCCAGAGTCTCTCCCCGCCCCTCTCTGTCCCCTCCCAAGAAATCTCCCCTGCTCGGCCTCCTCTCCAGAGACCCCTCCGTCGCCTCTCCACCGCCTTCCTTGCTCAGATCTCTCTCTCCTCCCAAGAAATTCGACCCCTTCCTCTCCGCGCTCGAGCCGTGATGAGCTCCCCCTCGACGAGCGCCCTCTCTTCCCTCCAGCGAACCTCAATGTATCACTCTTCTTATTTTCTTATATTTTGTGAAATTGTTATTTTGTGAAATGATAAATTTAAAAATCACGGCTCAATAATTCAATTTTATTATGATTCGAATGATGATAATCTAATTTAATGATCTAAAATTGACAAAAACATTATAAGCGCTTTAATAAGTTGTATAGATTTAGAAAAATAATAATCTTTTGATTTTCTGAGAAAACATAGAAAATAATTATCATAGTTGAGCAGAGAGAGGGAGTGTGAAATCAAATTCAAGAAATTCCAGTTGGTTTGCAACTTAAAAATTCTGAAATGCATCGGCGATACAGGTCGACACCAGTTTGGCCAGATTTTTGATTAATTCAAAAATTCTCAAAGATGCAATAATATAGAAAATATGATCCTGAAGAATAATTTATGTGAATATTTTAATATAGAAAATCTAAGGAGGAGATAAGCGCAACATGCATCACTGTATATATTAAGTGAATAAATATGTTTATTCATTTATGTGAATTAAATATTTTTAGGTTTTTTTAATTGTTAATTTAATTTTTATTTTAGATTTATATATCAGATGCTATATGCATCATTGATATGTATGATTTTATTTGTCTATACAGTATCGTATATGTTTATGATGCTTCGGCTAAGGCTGAAAGGGAAAAGACTTTGTTTATCGCGAATATAATAGAAGGATGTCAGGACGGTCATTTGTATTTTACACTATTGAATACGGGGTAAGTACTCGAGTTTTATGATAAAATTTAATATTTGTTTTAATTCAACTTCATACTAATTTATGTTATAGTTCACACTATTGTATATTGGTTGGAGCCGTTACGTCACGAGTCGCGATATGAGATTGTTGATATTTTAATATGTGAGTATTTAATACTTATATCTACTTCATTAGCTCTAATATGTATGTGTGTGTTTGTATATCTTTTATTAATATTCTTATTTATTTTACGAAAAGAGTCGTGACTATGTTAATCACAAATAATAATCAAATGTACGGTCTGCGAGTATGCATCCTACATGGAGGTTAATTAAGATATTTTTCTTTTAATATTTGATATTTTAAAAAATTAATAATGTTTAACTTATATCTTAATAATTTAATTCTTGTAGTGCCCTCGTCAACCAGATAGCGTGGCGTATGGATACGACATGATGCGGTATATGCAGGAGATCATTGCATCTCAATGGAATCCCATTTCAATATATGTATAATCATTTGACACAAAATTAGTTTTTTGTTAATATTAAACTAAACATGGTATAAATTTTAATATCTTCTCAGTATATGTAACCCCCTGATCCTTGATGTACGTATCAGAGTATCAGTACTCGATACGGTGTACAAAGTTGATTTAGCCTTCCTGGTAGTCTGATTGAGCTAGTTTTAGTTTCAAATATTATTTTCTAATATTTTAGATTTTTCAGAATGTTTTGAAATTTTCCTAGATTATTTTAGAAAATCTCCGAAGTCGGTGTCAACTAGACCTTGCCCTAAAAGATATTGATGTTTTGAAAAGTAAAAATGATTGTGATGATATTTTGAAGAACAATGAGGTTTTATCTTCAAAATTGGATTTTATTTTAAAAGATAACCTTACTTTGAAAAATGAAATTGATTTCATCACAAAAGAATTGGATTTTGTTTTAAAGAAAAATGAATTTTTAAAAATTGATATAGATTCACATGTTTGCCATGCTAGTGTAGCTTCACCTAGCACATCTTTTGCATGCTCCACTTTATCTTCTAGTATTGAAAATGACATAAATATTTTGAAGAAAAGTGTAGATTATTTGGGCTCCACTTTGAGCCAATGTACTTTAAATCATACACGCTTGGAAACCTTGGTTCATAAGAAACAAGGTCCATCTTTGCATGCACACCCTCCACGGCATACACATGCTCATCACGGTCACAAACTTGTAAGATCACCTAGAGGGGGGTGAATAGGTGATGGCTAATCTAATGGTCACTTATGAACAAATAATGCGGAATAAAAAACTAAGTTGACCAAATTAAAATTTCTTTTAATTAAACACTTATGTATAACACAAGAGTGTTGCCGAATTCCCCTTGCGAGGCTCTGGACAAGCTCCTCTAGATTCCCCTTGAATGGGTTGAGGTGCCGCGTTGGCTCTCTTGGTTGAATACTAGTGTTAATCAACAATCCCAAGCAAGTATGTATATCAATTATGAGCACAAGGGAATATATCATGCATATATAAGATGAACACAATAAATTGAATGCAAGATATAAAATAGAGACAAAGAGAGAGAGAGGGAAGAGTAAGCAATCGCAAACACAAAAGGTTTGTTTTGAGGTTCGAGCACACTTGCTCTACATCCCCGCCTTCGACACACGAAGGATTTCCACTATGTAAGATCCCACCGGATCTCTCCTCGGTGCCGTACACCTACAAACCCTCGGACTCCCAAGTCCCGTACACACGCAAGCCCCCTAAGCTTGCCGAGGCCGCACCTCGAACCACCAAGAGTTCACAACCGAACTCCAACCACAACGAGCACACTTGCCCGCTTCCTCAAGGTACAAAGAAAGATCTTTGGTGATCACAACACTTTGATCACCTTACAAAGCTCTCACTACAACTCTCCTATAGGATAGATATATCTATGGATGCTCAAGTGTAGTGTGAGAAATCAAGGAAAGAAAGCTTTGGTAGAAAACACAAGAAATCACTTTAACACTCTCTTGATAAAAAACTCCCTTTTGATTGGAAGTATTAGCACTCTATTTTTGTGGAGAAAACTCTTCTAAAAGTATCAGAAAAACAGCTCAAGAAATCTCCAAAATCTTAACCTCAAAACAATAGACAAAACCCCTTTTATAGGCTCCCAGAAAATAGAGCCGTTGGGGCTGTGTCAGTGCTGTCGGTCGACCGCGCGGTCGACCGGCCAACGGTCATTTTCTGACCGTTGCAGCCACCGGTCGACCGGCTCGGTCGACCGATAACCTGGAATGAACTGTCGGTCGACCTATCGGTCGACTGGACATTTCCAGAGAGCAAACTCTCTTGGTCGGTCGACCGACCCGGTCGACCGGCCACTGTGCTGACAACGTGCACAGGGCTGTGCACATCGGTCGACCGGACCGGTCGACCGGTTTGGCCTGTCAGCCAGTCTCCAGGTCAGAAAACAGGATTTAAAATCTTTTTATAAAATCCTAAAAAATACATAGAAATTCTACAAAAATAGTTTTTACCAATATACTTGAAAGAACAAACATGCTTGCACAAAATCAAGACATGTTATATATGTTTTGGTCTATTTTTGTAACTTGGAAATATTAGCTCAATAACTAAAATGTATTTTTCCAAAACATGTTTTTCCAAACTTGTTTTTCTAAATCTTCATCAAATACAAAAACAAGATATTTGAGTTCATTTTAAAGTATAGTGTGTATGGATATGATCCACTACACAATCAATAAGAAATATCTATGTTTTTGACATAAAGCACTAATCATGATTTTGGTTTAAAGATATGAACTATGAAATACCAAAATCCAAAATAGTATTTTGTCTCAAAGAAAAATCTTTTTCTACTCTAGAAAATCTTTTTATGACAGCACTTAAAATCAAGAGTTCCATCAAGAGTGTGTGTGTGTGATATAACTTGAGCAATCCACCAACTATCTATCCTTTACATTTTTACTAAAATAAAAATACAAATTCTATACCTAGACCCAAGTCTTCAACTTCTTGAAGTCTTCCCTTGAAGGCTTCTCATCTTCTTGACTTGGTCCAAGCTTGATCCAAAAACTCCTTGGATCACCACATGCAAGCTCCAAATCTTGTTCTTTTATCCTTTGTTGAGCTATGCACCTACTAAGATCTTGATCATGAATCTGTCACTAATTAAACACAAGATCATTAGTAACTATAACTACATGAGTTGATCATCATCAAAACTAGGGTGAAGGGCCTTTGGGCCAACAATCTCCCCCTTTTTGATGATGACAAAACTCATGGAGTTATATATGCATGGATTAAAGTAAAGCTTCAAAGAAGCTCCCCCTTAACTCATGCATAATAAATAAGCAATAGATATTCAATGAAGCACATAAAAATGTATGCAAATGAATGCACGTAAAACAAAACAAATCGTTTATTTCTTGTGATGCATGAGTAAAAGCACAAGTCAAAATCTTTCTCCCCTTAAGTAAGGAACAAATACTTCTCCCCCTTAAGGAAATCATGCATATAACTCAAATACTTAAATACTTCTCCCCCTTTTTGTCAATCATCAACAAAGGGTTCGAAGTTCAAACCATCAAACAAATTTTCTCCCCCTTTTTGTTAAAAACAAAGAGATCAAGGAGGGTTAAATACAAATCAATCAATAAAATTTATATGCGATATAAATTCATGAAGAGGAAGACGTTAAGTTAGCTTCCCGACACATATACATTACATGAAAGAGGGATGACAAGCCCTAATTCACATAACGTATAATATGTCATGCATAAGAGGAGATGTGAAGCTCCCCCTACACACGTATATCATGAAAAGAAGAGTTGTCAAGCTCCTCAAATTATAATATACTCAACATGAATCTACATATGGAAGAGATGTTAAGCTCTCCTTGCATATAGACAATACAAATCAAAAATTTTGAATTTTTGATACCAATTTCAAAACACAATGCATAAGCTTATTATGAAATACCAATTTGAAATCTAATTAAGCTTAGCATCAACAATCTTTGTGCTTTAAAGGAAATACCACTTGTAAAATAAGCACAAATAGATAACATATATGTATGACAAGATAATACCAATAGAAATTGATATAATTTGAAGGCATTCATACATACAATCAAAATATGGATATACACAACATGAAGTCATATTGATACCAATTGCAAATAACCAATGATACCAATTGAAAAGTAAGCATAAGTGTATACATCATATAATCTACCATATGAAGAATTCGAACTAGTTAAATTAACTTGTTTTAAGAACTAGTACGAGATCCTTCCATCAAGGAATAAGTTAAAAGGTTTTTCATGAAAGATCAATGAAACACAAGGCACTAAAAACACTCTAATCCATAAAGTCCATATAATTTTTTCAAGAGATGTGAGTGTACTAATGTTATGTGAAGCATGGCATCATGAAAATTGCAATAAAACTCAATATTCCTTTAAATTTTGAATTATCATAACTTTTAAAACCTTGAAAATCAAAAAAAATTTTTATTAAAAAAAATGTTTCATAATATATGTATGTTTTGTCAATACAAGAAGCATACATACATATCTCTAACACAATTGAGTCCATATATATAGATTTGCATGAAAGGCAAATGACTCAAGAGGTATCCATGTAATCTTAATGTTTTGGCAAAATAACCATATACATGAAATGAAATCACATGATCATAACATAAATCCAAATGGGAATACAAGTTTAAGAATGTAATGATCATCAACATAAGGCTATACTAGTACATCTAATAGGTTCAAATAAGCATTCAAGTACACATATCAATAGATTTATTTGTGCCCATAATATGTTCAAGTATAAATCCTAGTGTTGATAGAAATTAACATTTAAACTAATATTCAATACATGAAGCGTTCAAATCTTGAGAACATAAAAGAATTTATCCATAAAATCAAAAATAGGATCATGTGCAATACTTGAAGAATAGATAACTAGTTTAAATGAATTTTTGACAAACTAGTTAAAGATCCTTCATAAATAAAAAAAATCATATGTTTTCATGAATAATACTAAATACATAAAAGTTCAAGCACTCATATTCTATAAAGCTCCAAATTATATCTTCTTAAAGATTGAGTGTTCAAAGGTTATGTAAATAGTATCTACATGAAAATAGTCATAGAAGCCCAAATCAAATCATGACTAAAATTTTTATTTAACACACACAAAAATCATTTGTATCAAAACAAATCATCTCAAAAAAAATTTACATGGTATATGTATGAATTATACAAATCTAACAATATGCATACATATCCCAAATATTAAAAGAGTCTATTAAATGTTTGCATGAAGGCAAGAGACTCACGGGTATACATGTATATTTTTAGATTTGAATTAAGCATGCATATACATGAAGTAAATCACACAAAAAAAAATTGGCAAAAACATGTATAAAAGAGAATCATCAAAACTAGATTATACACATGCATAGAGTGGATACAAGTGAGCATGAAGTTCAATCATATATGAGTCAATTGTAATTCACTATGTGTACATGTATAAATGCAAGTTTGACAAATTCTACATCCAAGCATGTAAATACCACATGAAGCACAACAACAACAAAATCATGACATGCTATGAATATGACAAAAGTATAAAGCATGTACAAAAAATAGGAGTTTAGAAGTTGTTACCAACTACAAAGCTCCAAGTATGGTGGTCTTTTCCACCAAAATTCCTTGATAGCAATGCATCCAAAAGTTTGTCCATCATGTTCATTGCATTCGCTACCAAGGCACCAATCCTCTCACGTTTTGTGAGAGCCCTCACCTACATCAAAATCAAAAGGTGGGGGTTTTGGTACCCATGTTTTCTTGGGTCCTTTGGGGTTAGCATTGTTGTAAGGAACCCAAAATCTATTATACTTAGCAAAATATAAATATGGTTTCTTATCAAAACAATATCTTGCTAGATGGCCTTTGCGGCCGCAATGTGTACAAATGTACACCTTAGCATGATGCTTATGAGTGTGATTGTGATCGTGATGTGCACTATAAGCATGAGCATGATGTGTATGAGCATGAGCATGGGGAACTTGTTTCTTTTGAAACAAGGATTTCAACTTAGAATGGTTGAATGCACATGTGCTCAAATTAGAGCTCAAATTATCTATCTTATTTTTCAAATTATTAATCTCACTAGTGGAGGCATGTAAAGCATGGTGAGATATATGATCAATTTTCTTTTTCTTTTTACAAACATCTTCTTTTTCTTTTTCACAAATCTTTCTTTTCAAAGTCTTGTTTTCTTGAAAAACAACTTCTTTTTGAGTTTCCACCAAAATAATCTTTTCCTTCAAAATAGTGTTCCCTTCACATAAATCATTTATTTTAGACATAAGGGAAACATTCTCATTTTTCAAATCATTATTTTCTTTTTCTAAACATGCAAGTTTATTTCTAAAAGAATCATTTTCTACATGCATGCAATCAATGTTCTTTTTCAAATCTTTATTATTCTTTTCTAAGCATGCAATGTTCTTTTTCAAATCTTTATTATTCTTTTCTAAGCATGCAATGTTATCTCTACATGAATCATGTTCATTATGCATGCAAGCAATGTCCTTTTTCAAAATTTTATTTTCTTTCTTAATTATATCATATCTTTCAAGCAATAATTGGCATAAAGAATTTAGCTCATCATATGACATACTAGCATCCTCATCATCGGATTCGGTATTTACCTCAAGGGGGTCATCCCCTTGGACCATGTAGCACTTGTTGGAGGTGTCGCTTCCAACATCCAAATCGCTCCCCGCATAGTATTGTTCATTTTCGCCAAGGGAGATGAGGGTGTTCCATACTACAAAAGCCATATCAATATTAGCAACCCTACATAAATAATCATCATTTAGGGTGCTCTTTAAAGCATGTAGGGCTTTTGTATTAGCCTCAAGATTCTTACCATCTATACAATAAGCATTATTAGTAGTGGCAAGATATACATTATAACCTAGGGCTTTTAGGAATAATGACATCTTAACTTTTCAAATGTGGATGTTAAGAATATCAAAGGTGGGTGGTGACATAAAGTCCATGGTGAGGTGTGTGTGTACAACAAATATTGTGATTAGCCCAAATGTAGGATCTTTAACTCTTAGGTTGTTAGACCCTTATCAAGAGCACTAGCTCTGATACCAATTGTAAGATCACCTAGAGGGGGGGTGAATAGGTGATGGCTAATCTAATGGTCACTTATGAACAAATAATGCGGAATAAAAAACTAAGTTGACCAAATTAAAATTTCTTTTAATTAAACACTTATGTATAACACAAGAGTGTTGCCGAATTCCCCTTGCGAGGCTCTGGACAAGCTCCTCTAGATTCCCCTTGAATGGGTTGAGGTGCCGCGTTGGCTCTCTTGGTTGAATACTAGTGTTAATCAACAATCCCAAGCAAGTATGTATATCAATTATGAGCACAAGGGAATATATCATGCATATATAAGATGAACACAATAAATTGAATGCAAGATATAAAATAGAGACAAAGAGAGAGAGAGGGAAGAGTAAGCAATCGCAAACACAAAAGGTTTGTTTCGAGGTTCGAGCACACTTGCTCTACATCCCCGCCTTCGACACACGAAGGATTTCCACTATGTAAGATCCCACCGGATCTCTCCTCGGTGCCGTACACCTACAAACCCTCGGACTCCCAAGTCCCGTACACACGCAAGCCCCCTAAGCTTGCCGAGGCCGCACCTCGAACCACCAAGAGTTCACAACCGAACTCCAACCACAACGAGCACACTTGCCCGCTTCCTCAAGGTACAAAGAAAGATCTTTGGTGATCACAACACTTTGATCACCTTACAAAGCTCTCACTACAACTCTCCTATAGGATAGATATATCTATGGATGCTCAAGTGTAGTGTGAGAAATCAAGGAAAGAAAGCTTTGGTAGAAAACACAAGAAATCACTTTAACACTCTCTTGATAAAAAACTCCCTTTTGATTGGAAGTATTAGCACTCTATTTTGTGGAGAAAACTCTTCTAAAAGTATCAGAAAAACAGCTCAAGAAATCTCCAAAATCTTAACCTCAAAACAATAGACAAAACCCCCTTTTATAGGCTCCCAGAAAATAGAGCCGTTGGGGCTGTGTCAGTGCTGTCGGTCGACCGCCGGTCGACCGGCCAACGGTCATTTTTCTGACCGTTGCAGCCACCGGTCGACCGGCTCGGTCGACCGATAACCTGGAATGAACTGTCGGTCGACCTATCGGTCGACTGGACATTTCCAGAGAGCAAACTCTCTTGGTCGGTCGACCGACCCGGTCGACCGGCCACTGTGCTGACAACGTGCACAGGGCTGTGCACATCGGTCGACCGGACCGGTCGACCGGTTTGGCCTGTCAGCCAGTCTCCAGGTCAGAAAACAGGATTTAAAATCTTTTTATAAAATCCTAAAAAATACATAGAAATTCTACAAAAATAGTTTTACCAATATACTTGAAAGAACAAACATGCTTGCACAAAATCAAGACATGTTATATATGTTTTGGTCTATTTTTGTAACTTGGAAATATTAGCTCAATAACTAAAATGTATTTTTTCAAAACATGTTTTTCCAAACTTGTTTTTCTAAATCTTCATCAAATACAAAAACAAGATATTTGAGTTCATTTTAAAGTATAGTGTGTATGGATATGATCCACTACACAATCAATAAGAAATATCTATGTTTTTGACATAAAGCACTAATCATGATTTTGGTTTAAAGATATGAACTATGAAATACCAAAATCCAAAATAGTATTTTGTCTCAAAGAAAAATCTTTTTCTACTCTAGAAAATCTTTTTATGACAGCACTTAAAATCAAGAGTTCCATCAAGAGTGTGTGTGTGTGATATAACTTGAGCAATCCACCAACTATCTATCCTTTACATTTTTACTAAAACAAAAATACAAATTCTATACCTAGACCCAAGTCTTCAACTTCTTGAAGTCTTCCCTTGAAGGCTTCTCATCTTCTTGACTTGGTCCAAGCTTGATCCAAAAACTCCTTGGATCACCACATGCAAGCTCCAAATCTTGTTCTTTTATCCTTTGTTGAGCTATGCACCTACTAAGATCTTGATCATGAATCTGTCACTAATTAAACACAAGATCATTAGTAACTATAACTACATGAGTTGTGTTGGCCCAAAGGCCTATCACCCTAGTTTTGATGATGATCAACTCATGAAGTTATGATTACTAATGATCTTGTGTTTAATTAGTGACAGATTCCTTATCAAGATCTTAGTAGGTGTGGAGCTTCAACAAAGGATAATATGTCAAGTTGGAAGCTAGCACCGGTCGATTCACGAGCCTATGCATCAAGACCACATCTAGAGATGAGCTCGGTGGATTGCATTTGGACCAAGTCAAGAAGATGAGAAGCCTTCAAGTGAAGACTTCAAGAGGATGAAGACTTGTGTCTAGGTATAAGATTTTTGTTTGTTTTAGTTAAAATGTAAAGGATAGATAGTTGGTGGATTGCTCAAGTTCATATCACACACACACTCTTGATTTATGTCTTTTCATAAAAGAATTTTTAGTTAGAAAAGACTCTTTCTTTTTGGTAAAAAGATTTTTCATTGGACAAAATACATGTCTTGGTTTTTGATGTTACCTATATACATATCTTTCAAAATCAAGTTTAGTGCTTTATGTCAAAAACTAGATATTTCATCTTGATTGTGTTGTGGATCATATCCATACACACTTTGCTTTATAAGTTCAAAATATCTTGTTTTTGTATTTTGTGAAGTTATGGAAAAACAAGTTTTAGAAAAACATATTTTTATAAAAACAGTTTTTATTTTGATTGAAACTATTTTTCTGGTTCTGCCAGTTCTGATTTTTCAGAACTGACAGAGGCCGGTCGACCGGGTCGGTCGACCGGACGTGCACAGCGTGCACGCCAGTGTGCACTGGAGATCGGTCGACCGGGCCGGTCGACCGTTTCAGAGAGCTTTGCTCTCGGGAATTATCGGTCGACCGGGCCGGTCGACCGACAGAGAGTTAACTCTCTTCTCCAGTTGCGCGGTCGACCGGGCCGGTCGACCGGAGGCTGCAACGGTCGGATTTTTGACCGTTGCCGGTCGACCGGACCGGTCGACCGGTAGCTCTGACAGAGCCCAACGGTCAGATTTTTCTGGCCTCTATAAAAGGGGGTTTTGTCATTGTTTTAAGCCAAGATTTTTGGAGACCTTAGAGCTAGTTTTTCCCAGTCTTTCTGAAGGGTTTTTCTCCACAAAATTAGAGTCAATACTTCCAATTAAAAGGAGAGTTTTATCAAAGAGTGTAAAAGAGATTTTTCTTGAGTTTTCCATCAAAGCTTTCTTTCCTTGTTTTTTTCTCACACTACACTTGAGCTTCCATTGTATATCTATCCTATAGGGAGAGTGTTGTAGTGAGTTTGTAATTGGTGATCAAGTGTTAGATCACCAAAGAGATTTCCTTTGTATTTGAGGAGACGGGCAAGTGTGCTCGTTGGTGGTTAGAGTTCGGTTGTGAACTCTTGGTGGTTTGAGGTGCGGCCTCGGCGAGTCGGTGGACTTGCGTGTGTAAGGGACTTTGGAGTCCGAGAGCTTGTAGGTGTTGCGGCACCGAGGAGAGATCCGGTGGGATCTTACATAGTGGAAATCCTTCGTGTGTCGAAGGCGGGGATGTAGAGCAAGTGTGCTCGAACCTCGAAACAAACCCTTTGTGTTTGCGATTGCTCACTCTTGCTCTCTCTCTCTTTTTGTCTCTATTTTATATCTTGCATTCAATTTATTGTGTTCATCTTATATATGCATGATATATTCCCTTGTGCTCATAATTGATATACATACTTGCTTGGGATTGTTGTTAACACTAGTATTCAACCAAGAGAGCCAACGCGGCACCTCAACCCATTCAAGGGGAATCTAGAGGAGCTTGTCCAGAGCCTCGCAAGGGGAATTCGGCAACACTCTTGGTTATACATAAGTGTTAAATTAAAAGAAGTTTTAATTTGGTCAACTTAGTTTTAATTCCGCATTATTTGTTCATAAGTGACCTTTAGATTAGCCATCACCTATTCACCCCCCTCTAGGTGATCTTACAATTGGTATCAGAGCTAGTGCTCTTGATATTGGGTCTAACAACCTAAGAGTTAAAGATCCTCTTTTAGGCTAATCACAATATTTTGTACACACACCATGGACTTTATGTCACCACCCACCTTTGACATCCTTAACATCCAAATTTGGAAGGTTAAGATGTCTTTGTTCCTCAAAGGACTTGGCCTTAGTATATATCTTGCCACAACTAATAAAGAATATTGCTTAAATGGTAAGAACATTGAGGCTAATGCAAAAGCCCTTCATGCTATTAAGTCAACCCTAAATGATGATTATTTATCTAGGGTTTCTAATGTTGAATCGGCTTTTGTAGCTTGGAACATCATCACCTCCCTTGGCGAAAAGGACCTATACTATGCGGGGAGCGATTCGGATGTTGGAAGCGACACCTCCAACAAATGCTATATGGTCCAAGGGGATAACCCCCTTGAGGTAAACTCCGAATCCGAGGATGAAGATGTTAATATGTCATATGATGAGCTCAATACTTTTTGCCAATTATTGCTTGAGAAATATGACATGATTAAAAAGAATAATAAAAATTTGAAAAAGGACATTGCTTGCATGCATAATGAACATGATTCATTTAGAGATAATATTGCATGCTTAGAAAAAGATAACAAAAATTTGAAAAAGAAACTTGATTGCATGCATGTAGAAAATGACTCTTTTAGAAATAAACTTGCATGTTTAGAAAAAGAAAATAAAGTTTTGAAAAATGAGAATGTTTCCTTATTTTCAAAATTAAATGATTTATGTGAAGGGAACACTATTTTGAAGGATAAGATTGATTTGGTGGAAAAACAAAAGGAATCGTTTTTCAAGAAAATAAATCTTTAAAAGAAAATTTGTTGAAAAAGAAAAGGATAATGTTTTTCAAAAGAAAAGAAAAATGATTCTTTATCTCACCATGCTTTACATGCCACAACTAATGAGATTAAGAATTTGAAAAATAAGATAGAAAATTTGAGCTCTAATTTGAGCACATGTGCATTCAATCATTCTAAGTTGGAATCTTTGTTTCAAAAGAAACAAGTTCCCCATGCTCATGCACATACACATCATGCTCATGCTTATGTTGCACATCATGATCACAATCACACTCATAAGCATCATGATAGGGTGTACACTTGTACACATTGTGGCCGCAAAGGCCATTTAAGAAAATATTGTTATGATAGATTAGGTCATTTCAATTTTGCCAAGAATAAGAATTTTTGGGATCCTTACAATAAAGCTAACCCCAAAGGACCCAAGAAAGTATGGGTACCAAAACCCCCACCCTTTGATTTTGATGTAGGTGAGGGCTCTCACAAAACGTGAGAGGATTGGTGCCTTGGTAGTGAATGCAATGGATATGATGGACACTCTTATAGATGCATTGCTATCAAGGAAATTTTGGTGGAAAAGACCACCATGCTTGGAGCTTTGAAGTTGGTAACAATTTCTTAACTCCTATTTTTATATACATGCTTTTACTTATTTCATACATTCATAGCATGTTCATGATTTTGTTTGATTTGTGCTTCATGTGGCATTTACATGCTTAAATGTAGAATGTGTCAAAACTTACATTTATACATATATGAATAGTGAACTACAATTGACTCATATATATTTGAACTTCATGCTCATTTGTATCCACTATATGCATGTGTATAGGCTAGTTTTGATGATTCGGTCATTTATACTTGTTATGCCTATCTTTGACCAAAGGCCTATCAAGTTGATCATCATCAAAACTAGGGTGAAGGGCCTTTGGGCCAACAAAACTCCACACTATGTATGCTCATGTGTACACGTGTACACATTGTGGTTGTAAAGGCCACCTTGCTAGATTTTATTATGATCGTATTTATGATGAAATTTAGCAACAAATTTTGTTTGGGTTAGGAAAGATACTAACCCCTATGGACCCAAATGAAAATGGGTACCAAAGACCACCCCTTTGATTTTTGATGTAAGAGTGGGCTCTCGCATAACGTGAGAGTGTTGGTGCCTTGAAGTGGATGCGTTCCGTGCTTAAAGAAAATAATTTGGATGCATCACTTTCAAGGGGAGTTTGGTGGAGAGGACCACCATTGGTTTGGAGAACTAGAGATGTGCCTTCATCGGTTTTTGTATCAATCTCTAACTCCCGTTTATATTTGCATGCTTTCATGTTCATCAATTTATAGCATGCCATGGTTTATTGTTCATTATACTTATACCATGTTTATTAGATTAGTAATATACATGTTTAGTTACTTGAGACACTTCTTGCTTATATGGATTTATATCTATGTGTTCTCACCTTATTTTTAACTAATATGTATACTCTAGATCTAATGTACATGCATATACATAATGATCATATGGATGTTTGTGATGCTTTGTTTTAATGCTTCATATTTTGATTAGTATGTTGAATACCATGATTATTAGACCTTTGACATGCATGTATAGCTTTTGAGATCACCCATGTTTAGATTGACCCATATGTTGTGTTCTCACAATTGTTTAGCTATTATGTATATCATCACTCTAATAACATGTGGATTTACATAATGATTATTTTTATGATTATCATGTTGATTTATATCTAGTTTTATGCCTCATGTTTTGAATATACGTTTAAATGTTGGTTTCATTAAGACTAGGATTTATACTTGTACATATAGTGGGCCACAAATAAATCTTTATATATGTTTGTGCTTGAATGCCTATTTGTACCCATTAGATGTGCTAGTATAGTCTAGTTTTGATGATTCATGCATTCTAACTTGTATTTCTCATTTCGGATATGTTTTTATGATCATGTGTTTTAACTTCATGTATATGTGTATCTTGTCCAAACTATTGATTATACATATACATCCTTTGAGCCACGTGCCTTCATGCATATACTTTTGTGGACTCATTATGTTTAGGATATGTATGTATACTTTAGTTTGTACATGACATACATATGCCTTGAAGTTTAAATCGTTTTGATGATTTTCATGTTTTTAGGTAATTTTAATTGGTAATGAAAATTTAGTTTTTTTCTTCATGTTTTCATGTTTTTAAGGAATTTCATATGAGCTTAATTGAATATTTTCATGATTGTGTGTTTCACATTACACTTGTTCACTCACTTTATTATGTTTCTCATGATTGTGTTTTCATGAGTATGATATGAGCTTTATGGACTTTGAGTGTTTAGTGATCATGTGATTTACATGTGTTTCATGAAAAACAATTTGTTTTATTCCTTACTTGAAGGATTTCGTACTAGTTTAAAAGTTTTCCATTTAACTAGTTCGTATTCTTCACTATGGTAGAGATTTTCAAACAAACTATATTTTCAGACCTATTTTTGAAAACCCCTACCTTCAAAGGGTGGCTGGATGGGAGACCATGCTCATGTATGCTTTATAGTGAAAATCTTTTTGAACTTGAACATGATTGGGTGGTAGGTATATGAGATATACATTTGATATTATTGTTGTTTCAATTGGTATCATTGGATTCTTTCAATTGGTATCAATATTGACATTTTTGTATACTCATACATTTTTTTATATGTATGCTTGCACTTCAAAGAGTATCAATTTCAATTGGTATCTAATTTTTCATACATATATATGTTTTTATTTGTACTTATTATATTCATATATCTTAGAGCACAAATTTTGATCATGATAAAGCTTGTTTTATAATGACTATCTTATTTCAATTGACTAATTTTCAATTGGTATCCATATACAAGCTTATTCATTGTTTCATTTGGTAATTCATAAAGGGGGAGAAAACTTGTACTTCATCTTTCATTTGGTATTTGATTTCCACTCCCATACTTTATGATTGAAAATTTTAATTTGGTATCATATGTTCAAAATGAAAAATATATTTACAATTGGTATCAAAATTTATGTTTAGAAATTCAAACTTTGTTATGTTTAAATTTCAATGGTATCAAGATTGTTTTCTTACAATTGGTATGTTATTTATTTACTTATCAATTGATATCAAGATTTTTGTTTTCATTCGATATATGTTTTCATATAAACATGTTTAAACTTGAAACAAATCTCAATTAAAAATTTGTTACAATGCCTCGTTTACCTTTATTTCAATTGGTATCATTTGATATAGGCATTCCTTAAATGTTATTATACTCATTTCAATTGATATCATTTATGCACTTCATTGACAATTTTTTATTGGTATCATGTTTTATGTCACCCCTTTATTTGATTCTTTGTTTTGAACAAAAAGGGGGAGAAGAATTTGAGTTTACTTTTACCCCTTTGTTGATGATTGACAAAAACGGGGAGAAGAATTTGAGATTGTAGTTTATATGCATGTTTGTGTATGCATGTTTTATGTTTTAATAAAGTTCAATTGGTGTTTTTAATTAAAGTTCAATTGGTATCAATAGCTTTATTTAAAGAACATGTTTATTTTTGGTATCAAGAGCTTCATTAGTTTGTTTTGTAAATTGGTATCAAGAGCTTGTTTTGAAAATAAACTTGTTTTATTTAATTGATATCAAAAGTATGTTTTAGAAATTTATGTGTTTTATGCATATTGATGCATACATGTTTATGAACATTCATTGCATACTTAATTGTTTATCCTGATGCATGAGTTAAGGGGGAGCTTCCTTGAAGTTTAACTTTAATCCATGCATATATAACTCCATGAGTTTTGTCATCATCAAAAAGGGAGAATTGTTGGCCCAGAAGCCTTCTACTCTAGTTTTGATGATGATTAACTCATGTAGTTATGTGTACTAATAATCTTATGATGTTTAGTTTCAGATCATTAACCAAGATATTAGTTGGTGATTAGCTTCAACAAGAAGTTTTGGAAGCTTGTCACATGGTGAGTCAAGAGCCCGAGCGACAAGATCATATATAGCACTCATTGGAGTCAAGCTCGGTGAATCACGGTTTGGATCGAGTCGGCATGGAGACGGCGCTCTACAAGAAGACATCGGTACCATAGTTTAGTTTTGTGTTTAGATCCAAATTGTAAAGATTAGAATAGTATGATATGTTCAAGTTTACAACACACACGTTTCATGTTTTGGTTTTCGGTTTTTAGTTTAACCGATCTTGGTTTGCATGAATAGATAGATTCAAAACAAGTTTACATGGTTTAATGTATATTAGATTTGTTCCATATACATGCATGCTTCAACTACTTAGACAAACTTAGTTTGATATACCTATTCATGTGTTTTAGGTTTTGTGTTTTAACAAAACGTATTTTTGGTATTAAAGTCAAAAACATGGATATTCATATTGTTTCATGTATAATGGATTATATCCGTATGCATCATGCCTAAATCTTGTTTAATACCATATTTTTGTATTTGGATGAGTTTTGGACAAAACATATTTTCTATTCAAAAATTCAAGTTTTAGAAAATACGGTTTTTGGTTTTTGGTAAAATCTCTATAACACAAAATAGTCCGTAATGTTTGAAATTTGTGTTGAAATTTTTAACACAAGTTTATATTTCAATGTAAAATGATAAACTATTTTTGTGTAATTTTAGAGATTTTTATGGGAATTTTTAGGATTAAAAATTACATGTTTTTCTGATCAGAACTGCTGCCGCCAGGCTAGGTCGGTCGACCTTAGCGGTCGACCGACGTGCACGGATATGTGCACGCTGGCTTACCGATAAGACGGTCGACCGACTGAGAGCAGGTTGCTCTCGGGTTGCACCCGGTCGACCGAGTGGTCGACCGTACAGAGAGCCATTGCTCTCTGTATCTGGGTCCGATCGACCGCGCAGTCGACCGGTAGCTGCCAGCGGTCAAAAGTGATCGTTGGCCAGTCGACCGACCGACCGACCGGTAGTTCATTTTTGGCAGTTTCTGCTGCCAACGGCTATAATTTTCTGGGGGCTATAAATACCCCATTGGAAAGAGGTTTTTCTCTAAGATTTTTGGTGCTAATTTTTCCTGACTCTCCAGTATTATCACAGCAATCAAAAGAAGTTTTTGGGCTTTAAATTGAACAATCTATTGGTGTTCTTACTAGGGTTTGGAAAATCAAAGAAAAGGGTTTTTGGGAAAAGTGTTTGATTCAACTTCTTTATCTTGGTTTCTAGTTTTTCCCAAGGATTTTCTTTGAGTTTTTTATTTTCATTCCTTTGGTTTTCTCCACACTTGAGCTACATCTACTATCTTATTCTATAGGATCTTTGTGTGGGAAAAGAGATTGTTTGTGGTCTTTTGATCACCAAGTTGTAAACCCTATCTTAGCTTGGCTTTGTGCCTTTCCCTCATTGTGTTGAGGAGGTTGTGCTATTGGGTTGTATCCCTCAAGGTGTGAGGTGATCCTTGTGTAAGCTTTGTGCTAATCCCTCAAGTTGTGAGGTGATTGTTTGTTGGCTTGGTGTTGTGCCTCAAGGAGGAGGTTGTGTTTGTAAGGAGAGGAGTTGGGTACTCCTTGTGATTGTATTGCCCCAAATCCTCGGTGGAGGTTCCCTTTGTGGGAGTCCTTTGTGGACAAGCTAGTGGACTAGAAATCCTTTACGGTGGTGAAGGCGAGGATGTAGAGCTGGGTGCTCAAACCTCGAAACATATCTTGTTGTTTACGCTTGATCCCTTGACTCTTACTCTATCTCTCTCTCTCTTTACTTTGTGCCTTGCATCATTTCACATTGATCATTCATACTTATATGCTTGGCTTGGTTGTGTGTGCATCACTCATTTAGTGTAATTACAATTAGTTTTTAAATTTCGCATTAAGTTCACTAGATTAGCATTATCACCTATTCACCCCCCCCCCCCTCTAGGTGAATTTCACCAATAACCTTAATTTAAACCCATTAACCTGTTAAACCCAAACCCGTTAACCTTATAACCCAATAACCCATCACATATATTAATGGGTATGGATTGTGGACCCGACCCATTAGCCACCCAAACCCGCATCCAAAACTAATAAAGGTAATTTTCCATAAATCTCCATGTTAAATAATGTTTATTTCATTTTAATCTTTATTAATTACATATTTAACTCATTTTTAATGATTTTAGTGTTCAGTCGATATCTTGAGCATCCGCGCTCCAAATTGGACGATTCTGGAACCGTTGCGATCGTAGGAAAGAGAGCTATACTTCCGTAGTAGTTATGTGAGTGTTTTTTATATATTTTATTATATTTAATTAAATGATTGATTGGTTTACTTAATAAATCGTGACTATTGATAAATAACTGTAAATATTATTTAATAAATTTCAATTATCAGAAAATTACTGTAATTGGCATGTACATGATTGTTCTGTAAACTTAATCAATATCACAATAATAATGTATGGTGTTTCTTGATTTATTATAAAATACAGATGAATTATCTAAATATCGAGATTAATAAGTTAATAATTTAAATAAGTAAATTAATTAATAAATGAATAAGTAAAATAGATAAGTTAATAATTTTGTGATATTGACCACCCTAATATTATTGTAATCATTATTACAAATATGAATATTTGACACCTGATTATCTCAGTGATATTACTCTGAAATAGCTAATGTTACCTGACTCACACATAGTATTATTATTTATATATTTTGATAATCCCTTTACATAGATTACATTTATTTGCATATTCATGTACACCTGTTACAGCGATACTCAGTTCTACTAAATACTATTATTCATGTACTTGTAGCATCGTAACATGGACATACTAGCACACCAAACACATTTATTTCATGTACATATATATCGTCACATAAATACTGTTACATGTGACAATATTATTTTATGTACTACTGAAACATGGATACGCTACTCCACTGGAGACTGTTATTTCATATAGTCGTATCATCGCTATATGAATACTCTGTACATAGTTATTTTATTTTTTATACCACTGTTACATAAATTCACCGGTATATATCCCTTGATTGTCTCTGTATTCCTGTTTCATGAATCATTGTTTATATTACATGAATTATTGCTCATGGATATTCTTGTATTCCCGTTACATGATTGTTTCCCATTACTGATATTGATATTCCCGTTACTGGACAAGTAAGTTGTTGATATGCGATGTGTGGAACTAAGTGCCACGTGGATCTAAGCCACGGGGCTACCTTTAGAATCCCACATCTCCTATTCTCATTTCCTGTTATCTTGTTTCATGCTATCAACAGAACTCATATCTTATTATCGTGTTACATGTATCATACACTGTTTTTGTTCCTGATATACTACAACAACAACAACAACTAAGCTATTTGTCCCAAGTATTTGGGGTAGGCTACATGAACCAAAAGAGAATTACTTCGGATCAGGCACATTGATCAGCTTTCCTCACTCATTCCTATCGAGCGATATGCCTTCACTAAGACCTTTAGCCTCTATATCTTGTCGTATTACCTCCATTCATGTTTCCTTCGGTCTCCCTTGTGCTTTTAACTTGCCCTAATTTGATACGCTCTACTCGTCGAACTGGCACATCTGTAGGTGTATGTCGCACATGATCAAACCATCATAAGCGGTTTTATCTCATCTTGTTCCTGATATACTGTGTAGACTAAATATAATAAATACAACATGGGTTGGCGGAGACTTGACGGTCGATTAGATCTTATCTGGTGAATGTATTGGATCCATATTTATCCCACTATAGGGGATAGTAGTGTTGGCTACCGATCATATATAACTCCATGAGCTCCCGTTTTTCATTTTCTGCTCCCCTCTTAGCGAAGGGCCTGGTCTCAGCAGCCAGGGGTCCGTTTAAGACCGTGATCCTGGGTATGCACAGGATACGCCCACCTGATAAAAGCTCCTTGACCATTGGGTTCCCAATTAATATAATAAAACGGTATAAATAATAGTGACGTCGGGAACGCTCGTTAATTGGTCACTCTTTTGTGCAGTTCATGGTACCGTATGCCATGTTCGGATAAGTTCGTCCGGAGTATGGGCTCCGATATGAACAGCCAGTGGTATGGGATACTGGAAGAGATTGATTAAAATACTAGGCGATACTGATTGTTATTATTGTATAATAATATGACTTGACCGATACATGTAAATTAATGTTCACTTGTACTGTTACTATTTCTAATATTTTCCTTGCTATTATGTCCCATGTATAACCTGTTTCACTTCCTGATACTTGTTACACTTCATGTGATGACACACTATTCTTGTGCACGCATATTCTACATTCCATATATTCTGTTTTATGCATATTCTGTAGATACTATTATCATATAATCATATCACTATAGTATGGTTATTTTGCATGCTTCATATCTACATCTTCATATTCATCACGTCACCATTATACTACCGTTATTGTTAGATTCAACATGATATATAAAATAATTGAACTTACTACATGTTACTTATATACACTGATGTAATTAGAAATACTTAATACTATATCATATCACACATCTCGAGAATAATATAAATGGTATAACTCTATTGACTGGAGTGACATAATTCCCCAAAGTGACTTACTTATTATTTGTGGTAGCACATCCCGGATATATAACTGATATTAATTACACAACACTGGATACTATTGTGGTAGTGACATTATTATAACATGCTAGGTATTGATAATGTTAAAATATGATACTTGTGTATTTTTTCGATCGTTATTATTATCATACTGTATCACTGGTATTTAAACATGTATTAGATATTATTATCGTGATTGTATTATTATAATATATATTACTACTTTCTTCATTTTATCACTCACTAGGTCGCTTTCTGATGACCCTGGGTTAGCGTGCCCAGGGTGGAGATCTGAAATATTATAGTATCAGGTATTTTATTAGATACTTATAGGAGACTATTCACCTATATTATTCACATGTATCTTTATTCTTTGTCTTTATATCCATATTTATTCTTATTTCTATATCTATTATGATCACTGACCCTTTTCTGTAGGTATTCTTATACTTATTTAATGTTGGAGCCATTGTGTATATTGTGTTTATTTCCTGTACAGTGAATTAGCATATATATGTGAGGGTATTTTCGCCCTGCATATGTACGTCACGTATCATCTCCATACCCTCAGGATCAGAGCGTTACAGTATAATAAAACAAAGTATATACAGATGATGAAGTGGATGGGATTCGCGAAAAATGGGGAGACTATTTTCTAGAGCATGCATAGTAGTAAGTATTTTTAGTATTTCATATATTGTGATACATACTTGTTTTATATTTCATATTTGTGATATATATATATTTGTTTAATATTTTCATCATTTTTTGGTAGATCCATCACTAGTTAGAAGGCGGCCCGAGTGAGACCGATTATGCGCGATGCACGAGGGATGGCCATGCCGCGGGATGATAGTTCAAATATCGCTCTACTGATGTGTATATATTTTGAAATTTATATGTGGCTTTTAAATAGATTATTGTATATATATTACTGCGTAGGGGATTGCATATGGATACATACACACACATGCGTGTGAATGATTTTAGGCCATGTGCGTTG